>JAVIWB010004181.1:0-55296 GCA_031893035.1 Dermolepida albohirtum | reverse complement strand
AAAACTAAAGCAATAGTTGTACTACTCATCTTGGATTGTTTATGGCATATTTTATTTATATTTGCTAGGGAAATTGTGCATATAGAAACATACCTAATATCAAATATTCCTTCTCCCGTAGTAACTTCTTCTGGCGTAATAGTGTTTGTATCTGGATCGCATCTGTAATAAGGAACACACACCTTTTTTCCTTTCTCGACTCCTTGACCGCATCTAGGAAGTGCTCTAATCGTTTCTAAAGGGGGATGAGTGACTTCTTCATAATTTGGTGGAATATAAAACGATTGTTTGCTTTCTGTTGCCGTTTGAGCTTTCGATCCGATCAAAAATAAAGCGATAAAAATATATAAACGCATTCTGTTTGAAAGAGTAATATAATGATAGGAAAAGGTTTTATTCTAATGAGCGATAATGAATTGAATTTAAACAAACGTCTTATCGAATGTATTAATACGTTTAAGTACCGCCCGAAGTCTTCAAATACTGTTTAAAAACTGATAATGGGCATGTTTTAAGAGCATGTTTACTACCTCCCACTACGAGAAAACAGTGATTTTCTAAGATAAACAAATTTTCACTAATAGCCCTGTTATCTAGAAATGATAAAATGTTTTTGTTTAAACTAGCGCAGGCAAGTGCTTTTTGTAGTTTTAGCCGAAGCTTACTAATTTCGAAACATTAAGACAAACGGTAATACAATATGGTTTATTTTATGTTAGCATCTCAAAAAAGTGAAATAAAAAATTCGTATTTATTGCTTGTATAAATATGTTTATTTCAAAAATATGCAATGTATTTTGTCTAAGTTTTTTAAGTCATGCATTCGAATTTATAAACCGCAATGACAATTACACTATAGATAAAGTAGGGATAGAAGTTAATAAATTAAATCGAAAAGGGTATAAGTATAGGGAACTCTAACGCGTTACATACAAGGTCTTTACAAAGTATGTACATAAATATGTTGGGTATATTTATTCTTAAAAAAAATTTTTTCCTTTAAAAATTCTGGGCTCCTTACAATATAATAAAGCAAAAATATTTATTGCAACATGTTGATTAAATAAAGTCAAACATGGCTAAAATACATATATCATGGTGGGGCACTTCCTCGCTCTAAATCCTATCATAATTTCTTTAAATCTTGTTTCTATTTTTCAACAACTGTCAATTTCTAATTTTCTTCAGACAATTATTAATATTTGCTATAGTACAGAGTGCAGAAATTACATAACGAGACTTCTTTTCAATTTGATAACGCATGTTGAACAGTATAATGAAATAATAAGCCTCTACAACATGTCTTCCATATTTCAGTGCAATATTTTCACTAACCTTCACAACCCTAAAAATAGCGTTGGAACAATTCCGAAGCTATTTCCTTAATAACTCACCTGGTATGGGATGGTGAGTAGTCGCGACATTCACTTCATAGTCAATTTTTCATTCAAAATGAACCTCGCGCATTTTTAGAGACATTTACAACTTTTCAAAGATGGTCTCGTAATACTACAAAGGGTACTAGGAAAGTTTTGCAATATGACGCAACAATGAATCGCAGGAAGCTGCTTGTTGCTGCATGTTCAGACATGTTCATACGTGCATAGTAGCCCCCGCGTCATGTCGATGAGCTTCAGTTATTCATTAGTAGTGAGAATGTAAAGTGCTTGCGATGGCACCATGGTCACGAAATGAGATAAGGGCAGTTTTGCGTTATAATTTCGTGCGTAGTTTAAACATAGATCAGTGCTTCGAAGAAATGACTCTTGCACTAGGTGATGTTAGTCTACATCGCACAACGATATTCAGGTGGTATAGAGAATTCCAAAGGGGAAATTTAACTGTGCAGGATGCTGAAAGGCCGGGAAAGCCACGATCGTCAGATACGGAGGAAAACGTTGCTACTGTGAGGAAAATGCTTAGCGAGGACAGGCGAGTGACCTGCCAACAGATAGAGGGTACTTAAGGCCTAAATACATCAGCAATTCGTTCGATTCTGCATGATCACTTGCGCGTGAAGAAACATTGTTCTCTCTGGGTGCCGCATCAAGAAGAAGAAGATGACACGACGTGTGATTTGGTGCCGGGAGATGCTAAAAAAGTTTAATAAGGGACAATTTCGGTATGCGAAGAACATCGTGACAGGTGACGAGACTTGGGTGTACTATTACGATGTGCCGACCAAAGCTCAAAACGAAGTTTGGGTCTTTGATGGTGAGGACATACCCGTAGTTGTTGAAAAATCCCGATCCGTAAAGAAGAAAATGTATTTTTCAAATCGAGTGGAATTGTGGAATGCGTCGTTTTGGACACACAGAAGACAGTCACAGCTAAGTAGTATACTGAACAGTGCCTGCCTAAAATTATTGGATCTATGAAGAACCTACGGCCAAAGTCAAGACTGGACACCTGGTTCCTCCATCCCGATAATGTTCCAGCTCACCGCGCCAAAGCCTTCACCGAATATTTGACCACGATAGGATTGAAACTTCACGAGCACCCTCCCTACAGCCCAGATCTTGCTCCTTGCGACTTTGCACTGTTCCCGCCTCTGAAAATAAAGCTAAAAGGGAAACTGTTTTCTAGTGATGAGGACTTTCTGCGGGCTTGGGACAACGAGTGTGCTTTACTTCCTAGTGAAACTTGGCAGAACTGGTTTAAAGATTGGTTTCGGAGGATGGAGAGGTGTATTGAGTGTAGAGGAAATTACTTTGAAAAAATTATATAAACAAGGCTGTATTGCAAAAATTTCCTAGTACCCTTTGTATAACGTGTATTTTTTCAGTAATTTCCAATATAGTGGCAGATTTCGAAACGTCACTATTATATCGTCAACGGTTCTATGATCATATTCGAACTCACGAATCTATCACACAGTGCAAAATGAAGAAGCCGTGTTTTTCAGACCATTCTTTTTTGTTATAAATAGTTATTCATAAGCCTGTCAAGAAGAAGTACTTCTGTCATTAGAGTACGTCTTATGGGGTTTCAACGCTGTTCATCTCGTCATAAATCCCGAAAGTTCAAGCCATTCTTCATTTCTTTATAAATATTAGCTGCCAATAAACCTTTCAAGAAGAGGTACTTAATGACAGTACGAATTTCAGCACTGTCTCCTCATAAACTTCGAGACGCTCTTAATTAAACTTTCGTAGCAATTTGAAATTAGATTCTGACATTAGGGAGACAATTTGCCAGTGCATCAAAAAAATCGTCTGAATCGTCATTCACTAGTATAAATGCCACTTATCTCAAACATCGCATAATGTTGCGCATTATTCCTACATGTACACCTATTTATTAGCTCTGTATTTGAACAAATGAACTTCTTTGTTTCATTACCTTGTCATTAGTATTAGGCGTAAATTGTTGTCTTCTAGATGTTTTGTTTACTGTTAAAAGTCTTTATGGTACGAGGGAGCGTTTTATATTCGCAATGGGGGACAAGGGGTGGAAATAAAAAAACCAAATTATTTTTCTTTTTCAATATATTCACCTGCAAGACGGATACATTTTTCACATCTTTCAATTAATTTATTTATACCCTCATAAAAAAAATGATTTCTCTTTATCTGCGCTGTTGTTTTTGCGGCGGCGTGAGCATTTCGGCACCCATCTTGCGCTGACCTTAGACATGCCGAGATGATCGTGTAGGATTTTAAAAATTGTTGTATCGGATACTCCAATCATTTCTGCGAGTTGTTTCTTCTTTAGTCGAGCATCTTCGAGTACAATTTGTTCAACTTTTTGGATAAGTGCTGTCGCGGTCACCTCAATGCTCCTGCCCGGCCTCGGGTCGTCTTCAAGGGATTCCCTTCCTTGTTTAAATAAACTATGCCACTTGTACACCATGGTTTTTCCTGGACAAAGTCGCCGTAAACCAATGACATCTCATTCATTATGGTCGCGACTGATTTTCCTTGCCTGGTAAGGAACTTTATAACGGCACGATATTCGATTTTTTCCATATTTCACTTTTCACTCCTGATTATGTTACTTGGTTGACGATAGCTCAAAGACTAACTGTCTAATAACAATGAAACTTCGTATTTATACTAATCATGAGTCGCTGCACAGGCCACGCCCCCAATGCGCCTACTCACCCCTTTACAACCCGCTCATTCCGCGAATATAAAAACGCTCCCTCGTATGATGAATCTTCAATTTTTATGTAATAACTTTTTAAATAATAACTCTACAGGTCATCTTCTTTACTATTTCTTCTATTTATAGTTTGTTTCGTATTTTCGAACATTTCTTTGTTTTTGTCACTACTTTTGACTACTATTTACTTTCCCCTTGTCTCCATGTGACTAAAAAATTTTATTTCCTGAGAAAAGAACATATGTTTCCACACATAGTAATTGTACAACAATTCCTTTATTATTTACAAAAAATAAATGAGCATTTCATGTGACGTGTCTGTACGGTATATTGAAAGTATCAGATAAGATAATTAATAATCATAATAGTAATTATAGTTCTAATATAACATTTACAAAGAAAGCCCATAAATATATTTGAAGTCATTAAATAGTGATAATAGCCTTAATGGAAATACCTAAAAACAAACAACACACATTTAATGCATGTATGTACATAACTAGATGGAAATTTAAATATATGTATTTAATGCAGTTCTTGGTACAACTAAACGACAGATATTTTGAAAAAAAGGACAATTAAATGTGAAATGTAATACTTAAAAAATGTTATTAAATGGATTGAATAATTTTTTGACCAGTTTGGCGATCGTCTTTTAACTAAGTCTGCCTTTAACCGGAAACTACCTTGTTTAAAACTTTACTTAAAATATTTTCCTTTGAGATCCTATTTTCGTTACCCCTCTTAGTAGTTGCTAACTGGAACGGTATTTTTTTCTGCTATGACAAATATATTTAACCTATAGGCATACACGTTTCACTGAGACGAGCTTAGAAAATGGCGGTAATAATTAATATATTGTGAATTGCTTAAACATAATAAGTATTTATTATTTAATATATTATACAATGCATTAGTCATCATAATAATAAAACATTTGTACCGAATCAATTTACAGGGAAAATAAAATTAATATAGAGAAAACTTATACACAGCACAATATTGGGTTGGCAACTAAGTACTTTCGGTTTTTACTGATAGAGAGCGTTGCTTTATTTTTTGTACACTCCGCGCAACATGAATAGGACCACCCGACTTGTTGCAAGCTTTCGGTGGTTTGAAAAACAATTCATTTACTAAAAATACAATGCAAGTTTGTAATGGTATGATATGGCAAATAATACGCATTATTGCGCAATAGTGCCTAACGTTATGCATTGGTTGACGTAAGTACCACATACATATAAAATGCACCGCGCCGGTTGGATACGACCAGTATTTAATAGTAAGCTACCGGATGAGTGTTGAGTTACAACGTGTATCCGGATAAACAAACATCTGTAATTAAGGGTATTGTGCAACGATGGGACGACAGAAGTGCTTAAGTATGGAAGAAATTGGAAAAATTAAAGCGTTCCATCAAGAAGGGTATTCCTCAAGGGCTACTGCAAAGAAAATAAGTCGATCACACCAGGTTGTGAACAATTTTATTAGGGATCCCGAGAATTATGGAAAACGTTTTAAAGGGCGAACAACATCCGTTACAACTAAGAGAGAACGTCGAGCCATATTACGCGAAGCATCGAATTCGGCATTAACGGCAAGACAAATCGCGAATAACGTTGGAACGAATGCATCGGTAAGACTGTACAGAAGTTACTGAAGACCTGTCCGCATTTAAAACGTTTGAAAATTAAACGACGGCCTCCTTTAAGGGAATTTCAGCGCACTGCACGTCTTCAGTTTGCTCAAGCAAAAATGGGGTGGACAAGAGAATGGCGAACTGTTATTTTCAGTGACGAGAAGAAGTTTAATTTAGATGGCCCGGATGGGTTTTCTTATTATTTCCACGATTTACGTAAAGATGAAGTGATTCAGCCACGAAGGCGAGCCGATGTTGGTTCAGTCATGGTATGGGGAGCTGTTTCCTATAACGGACCTGTTGATTTAGTAATAGTGAAGGGCAGACAGAATTCGGAAAAGTACGTCCAGCTGCTGCAACAGGTGAAAGACAAATTTTCCAACGTTATGGCAGGTGGGCCATTTATTTTCCAACAGGATAATGCCAGTATTCACACCGCGCGCATTGTTCGACGCTGGTTTCAAGAATAAGGCATGGAGGTTCTCGATTGGCCATCGCTCTCCCCCGACCTGAACATCATAGAAAATGTTTGGAGATGGTTGTCGCGTAAATTGTACTCCAATGTAACCAATTCAGTTGCGCTGACGAACTAGAGCAGGCGCTGAAACGAAGTTGGGCGGAACTTCCCGTTGACTACTTGAGAACCCTGTATAATTCCATTGCATCCCGACTATTTGAGGTTATAAGAAATAATGGCAAAAGTACTCATTATTGAACAATAAAGTATTTTGTTATTGCAAACGAATCTTTTATTTTGTAGATTGGTCGTATTCAAGTGGCGTTTAATTACTCTACTTATTGTCATTAGTAACGTACATTTGCACTGACTTTTACAAAAATTATATTTGGTACCTACATACATCTTTTTATCGACCCTCTTATTTTCGAAAATAACAATTCCAGCGCGCTACCATGTTTATACCAACTACAAATGTCATATATGCAGTTGGTCCTATTCATGTTGCGCGGAGTGTATAACGTATGTTAGTGCTGTACTTTACCGTTTGTCGCGTTACTAGTCACATTGACGTAACTTCAGAAGCAAGTAGTGCGTGATTTTTATTAAAGCTATTAGTTGTGGGTTAATTTTAAATGGAGTGCAGAAACGAACATTTTCGACATATTTTACTATTTTATTTTCGTAAAGGAAAGAAAGCTGCTGCGGCTCACAAAAAGATATGTGAAGTTTGTGGTGCTAATTGCTTAACAGAGCGCACGTGTCAGAATTGGTATAAAAACTTCCGTTCTGGAGATTTTTCCCTCAAAGATGAGCAACGTTCTGGTCGGCCTACTGAAGTTGATGATGACCAAATCAAAGTCATAATTGAAGAGGATCGTCATATAACTGTTCGAGAGGTTGCGGAGAGGCTACATGTATCGCACACAACAATTGAAAAACATTTAAAATGTCTTGGGCTAGTTAAGAAGCTTGATATTTGGGTACCTCACGAATTGAAAGAAATTCATTTAACACAAAGAATCAACTTTTGCGATATGCACCTTAGACGAAATGAAACCGACCCTTTCTTAAAAAGAATCATCACTGCTGATGAAAAATGGGTTCTGTACAGTAACATAATTCGAAAACGATCATGGAGCAAACACGATAAACTAGCTCAAATCACATCGAAAGTTGAATTGCATCCAAAAAGATCATGCTGTCAGTTTGGTGGGATTATAAAGGTGTTGTGTTTTTTGAGCTGCTTCCAAGGAACCAAACGATCAATTTTGTTGTTTATTGTCAACAATTAATAAAACTGGATGAAGCAATCAAAGAAAAACGGCCAGAATTGTCAAATCGGAAAGGTGTAGTTTTCCACCAAGATAATGCAAGGCCTCACATATCTTTGGCAACTCGTGGGAAACTATTGGAGCTTGGCTGGGAAGCGATGCCACATTCCCCATACAGCCCTGATCTAGCACCATCTGATTACCATTTATTTCGAAGTTTGCAGAATTCTTTGAATGGTAAAACTTTCACAAATGACGATAACCTTCACTCGCACCTGGTTCAGTTTTTTGCTGATAAGGACCAGAAATTTTATGACCGCGGAATCATGCAGGTGAAAGAAAGATGGCAAAAGGTCATTGAGCAAAATGGAAAATATATAATTGATTAAAAAATATTCTTTGATTAAAAAAAAGTGTTTTATTTTATACTACAAAACCGAAAGTACTTAGTTGCCAACCCAATAATAGACGTACTTGACCATATTCTGTAGATAACTTTAAAACAATTTAATTAGTGAACTGGAAAGACCAAAAGCTTTTAATTTTTGCAGTAATGTCAGATGGTCGATGGTGTCGAACGTCCGTGTAAAGTATATTACATTAAATCGATCGCCCCTATCAAGCTCTTCAGTTATTTTCTGTGTAATGATAGCAAGATTTGTTAGTTAGACTTGTTGAAGTGGAACCCACAGCCATGAATCTACATATATTGAAAAGGTAAAATAAATACAAATTCATTAATAAAATCTAAATATTCCAATATCTCCTAGGTTATTATAAAAAATTATATAGTTCAACACATTTGATCCAAAAAGGGAGGTCAGCTAGCACTGTTAAATCGAGAGCCAAGCTAAAAAAATCGTAGATACATTACCACTATCTGAAATATTGCGTTTCGAAGTATATTTTTATGTATAATGTACATTATATATATAATGATAATGTACAGAATTATTCAAAAGTAATGCGCGAACAATCCATCGCTGTGTCACTTCTTCATTCAAGAAAGCTCGAACCATCACATGCCGCTAAGGCGCTGTGCAATCTTTTTGTAAAATGAATTAGTCTGAATTTGTTTGCAGTAAAGGAAATATCCAGTTTTAGAGCGTACTGAGATACAACTGTTCTCTTACGATGCTTTCTTCGAAGAAAAATAGGCATCTGTCGAAACCACCGTCAGATGTACTCTGGAGAGGATGCTGCAATTGTGAATCGCCTTTGAGAAGCATGCTGCACATTACAACTGAATTTGTTTTCGCGTATTCGCAGAAACCCTTTTCCTGTGGACTTTATTCCGGGTATAAACAAACAACTGAGCAATTCTATGGAACTAACACGCGTGGCAGCCATTTGAAACTCACGAATCATCTCTTCCAAATGGTTAGTCATCACGAAATCGGTACAAGAGCCGATATTATATTATTTAAGGTGTTGCGACATGTGTAGTGATTTATTTTACTGCTAATTTAAAACGTAAGTCTTGCACTGTGCCATAATGCCGTACTACATGTGAACCATATTGATTCCTTTTATGTGTTTCATCGGTTCTATAGTACACTAGGGATTAACATAAAATGAGAACAGTGTTTTGCTCGATTTTGGTATGACTATTATCTAGCAATTTTTAAATTTCAAAATGAAGTATACAAGTAAGAAGTTAAAATATATTGTTAAATTTAGATAAGATGTTAAAACATGGTTACAAAATTTAACTTCCTCAAATATTGAAGAGATTTAATCACCCCACTTCACTTTTAAAATTGTTCTTCAAATTCGCTATTTAGACGATCACCAAACCAATTTCTTCTTAATTTTGAATCTTTCCTATGTCATTTGAACACTAATAAGTTTGCATTCTTTTGCTTGTGATACAGACAAAGCAGAAACATGCAACCAAGACAGAACAAAAAACACGAGGACACGAATAATTGTTTCAGTACATTGCCTTATTTCACAAAACAATCACTTAGATCGTGCCATGCAAAGCATAAACATATTTTATCTAAAATTATAAATATGTCGAGGACACATGAATCAATGTTTTCACGTTAATAAATTCGTTTTCTGCTGCTTATAACTGACATTTTTGTACAAGCAATTTGACGATACACAATTTAAAATACAATAACCGTAGAGAAGTAACTTGATTAACGTCGATTCATTATTTTTCGTTAATCCTGCAATTAGTTTTGAAAACGTCCAATTTATTTTATTTGTCTTTTTACAATATAAAGTAGGAAAACGTACTTCCTCTTTTGCACTATCTCACCACGTAAATAGTTGCGGTTAATTGATAAATTCTTTGATAAATTGTAATATACGAAATTAGAAATATTTGTGATAACAGATCAATTTAAAAGTAAAATATTGAAAGCACTCAAACAATTATGTTATTCTATTTTCTTTGCTAAAATTGATAATAATGTTAACCTTCAATGATAATTTGCGATTTTTCATTACAAAAAATGTATAATGTAAAGGTTGAACAGTTGTGTGAAGCACAAAAGCCCTTGCCTGAAGCACAAAAATATAGAAGAAAGCAGAAAAATAATAGTAAACTGAAAATTAGTAAAATCGAAATCAAAATGGTACTCTAGAATAATATACACACCTGTGGTTTATTGACTTGATCAATAAGGTTAATATATAACCCCTTTCCACAATTAACTATTTGTAAATTCTGTATACGTATTTCGACAACCAAGTTGTCATCATCAGCAGATAAAATCAAAGTGTCGCACCTGGTAAAACACGGCGAAAAAATTGTACGAAAAATATACTCCGTACGCGATCCGCATCGTTGAAAACCAAGATGTGCACTGTGTCTGTTTCACAAGGTTTTTAAAAATACTTTTACTTAAACTAACATGCACTACGCCGAAAAAGGTTATTATGGTCAAAAATGTGTGTGATTTATGTGTGTTTTATGACATTGCTCCTCTTGTCTTTCAGTAGAGAAAAAAGGGGCGTTTGCAGGGGGCCGGCGTCATAAACATTTACCAGATGGCCTGAATTCTTTACTATGTGCATGCTTTCATACGCGTCCAGTTCGCGATAATTGTACACGTTCTTTATCAAATGTAAACAATCCATATTAACACTGTGGTTATTTTCTAATACATGTCTCGCTATACCCGATTTTTCCGGTCGGTTGAATTTTATGTGCGAAAGGTGTTCTTTATACCTGGTTTCGATCGATCTTTTGGTTTGGCCGATGTATTGTTTATTGCACTCTAAACATTCAATCCGGTAGATTCCCGATTTTTTATTCTCTTCAATTTTGTCTTTTGCATTTCCTAACAGCAATTTAAGGGTATTATTAGGGCGGGAACACACCTTAAACCCGTGATCTTTAAAAATACTATTCAGATTTTTTGTCACACGATGGAAAGGTAAACAAACAAAATACTTTTCCCGATTGCTCTGTGGTGAAAGACATGTGGTGTCACGGACTGTTTTTCTTATGTTGGCCTTTCTAATTAATCCATTGATTATTTCCGAATCGAAACCGTTGTATACCGCGATATTCTTAATGAGGTTCAATTCTCTTTCATATCTTACTTTTGTTAATGGGAAATTGATCAAACGATTAATCAGAAAATTGAATGAAGCCATCTTCTGTTGCATGCTGTGATTTGAGTCAGCCGTAATGAATCTATTGACATTGGTTTCTTTTCGGAAAATATCAATTTCTATTTTGAGATCTTTCTTAATAACTAAGGTGTCCAAAAAAGGCAACTTGTCATTGTTTTCTTTTTCTACTGTGAATTTAATTGTCGGGAATTTTGAATTTAACTGTTTAACGAAATCATTTAAGTTGCATTTTTGTGTATTGAAAACCGCGAAAATATCATCGACATACCTGACCCAAATTCTAGGAAAATATTTAGCTTTATTTTTTAGTTCTATTTCAAAATTACTCATAAACAGGTCCGCTATGAATGGAGAAAGACAATTGCCCATTGCAGTTCCCTGTTTTTGTTCATAGAACTTCCCTTCGAACTGAAAACAATTTTGGGACATGCAAAGGTTTGTTAATTTCACGTATTCCTTTATTTTCTCTGGTTCGATCTTATTTTTGTGAAGCAATTCTTCTAAATATTTTAAAGTTTCTGGGATCGGTACCGAAGGAAACAATGACGTTACGTCGAATGAAACTAAAATTTCTCCTTTTTCTAATTTACAATCTTTGATCCTTTGGATAAATTCTAATGAATTATTGACTGAGAGACTTTCAAGTTTTTCGGGCAAATTTTTGTATTCATTCACTAGCCATTTCGATAACAAGTAAGTAGGGGAGTTGATCCCTGAGACAATTGGTCTCATTGTGTTGCCTGGTTTGTGTATTTTAGGCAAACAATATAGTCTAGGGATCAACGGATTACTTACACTTAGCCTATAATTCAGATTCGGGGTTATTAACTTTGAACAACTTTTTAACGCGTTTTTTGTGTCCCTAATCATTTTTGGTAATGGAGTTTTCGTACATTCAACATAGGGACCTTCTGAGATTAAATTTTTCACTCTTAGAAAATAGTCGCTTTTGTTCAAAATTACTAACTTATTCCCTTTATCTGCTTTTAAATAAAAACAGTCTTTCGATCTGAGACTCTTAATTAAGTTCCATTCGCGGTGCACTACTTTTTGTTTTTGTTCTTGTATCTAAATATTTAATAGCCGTTTGATTTGAGTCTTAAACAAGCTTCTCCTCTGACGACGAGTGTTTCTTAAAATTTTTTAAATTTTTGAGGTTTGATTTTCTTATTTAATATGCCGTTTGTATGCTTGCGATCGCCTCCTCGGTACAGTTTCGCGGTAAGGCAAACAATGTTTTAAACCTTTATTTAATAAACTTAGCTTTACTAGTTGTGAAATGCTCCTTTCTCATCTTTAAAAGTCTCGGATGATATTATTAACTATTTGTAAATTCTGTATACGTATTTCGACAACCAAGTGTCATCTTCAGGATTTTTATTGTTTTACATTCTTATCTGCTGATGATGACAACTTGGTTGTCATAAATTTTTCGAATTTCTTGTTCAAACCTTTAATTTTCTTATTTAATTTTAATAAGATAAATAAGAAAATTAATTAATTTTAATAAGATAAATAAGAAAATTAAAGGTTTGAACAAGAAATTCGAAAATTTATGCCCACGATCAGACAAGAATGTCAATAAAAATCCTATAAATTAAATAAGAAACACTCGTCGTCAATAATTCATCCGAGACTTTTAATCGAGGAGAAATAGACTTATTAAATAAAGGTTTAAAACATTGTTTGCCTTACCGCGAAACTCCTACCGAGGAGGCGATCGCAAGCATCGAAGCGGCTATTAAATATTTAGATCAAACCTCAAAAAATTTTATTAGAGAAGCTTGTAAGACTCAAATCAAACAGAACTTACAAGAACAAAAACAAAAAGTAGTGCACCACGAATGGAACTTAATTAAGAGTCTCAGATCGAAAGACTGTTTTTATTTAAAAGCAGATAAAGGGAATAAGTTAGTAATTTTGAACAAAAGCGACTATTTTCTAAGAGTGAAAAATTTAATCTCAGAAGGGCCCTATGTTGAATGTACGAAAACTCCATTACCAAAAATGATTAGGGACACAAAAAACGCGTTAAAAAGTTGTTCAAAGTTAATAACCCCGAATCTGAATTATAGGCTAAGTGTAAGTAATCCGTTGATCCCTAGACTATATTGTTTGCCTAAAATACACAAACCAGGCAACTCAATGAGACCAATTGTCTCAGGGATCAACTCCCCTACTTACTTGTTATCGAAATGGCTAGTGAATGAATACAAAAATTTGCCCGAAAAACTTGAAAGTCTCTCAGTCAATAATTCATTAGAATTTATCCAAAGGATCAAAGATTGTAAATTAGAAAAAGGGGAAATTTTAGTTTCATTCGACGTAACGTCATTGTTTCCTTCGGTACCGATCCCAGAAACTTTAAAATATTTAGAAGAACTGCTTCACAAAAATAAGATCGAACCAGAGAAAATAAAGGAATACGTGAAATTAACAAACCTTTGCATGTCCCAAAATTGTTTTCAGTTCGAAGGGAAGTTCTATGAACAAAAACAGGGAACTGCAATGGGCAATTGTCTTTCTCCATTCATAGCGGACCTGTTTATGAGTAACTTTGAAATAGAACTAAAAAATAAAGCTAAATATTTTCCTAGAATTTGGGTCAGGTATGTCGATGATATTTTCGCGGTTTTCAATACACAAAAATGCAACTTAAATGATTTCGTTAAACAGTTAAATTCAAAATTCCCGACAATTAAATTCACAGTAGAAAAAGAAAACAATGAGAAGTTGCCTTTTTTGGACACCTTAGTTATTAAGAATGATCTCAAAATAGAAATTGATATTTTCCGAAAAGAAACCAATGTCAATAGATTCATTACGGCTGACTCAAATCACAGCATGCAACAGAAGATGGCTTCATTCAATTTTCTGATTAATCGTTTGATCAATTTCCCACTAACAAAAGTAAGATATGAAAGAGAATTGAACCTCATTAAGAATATCGCGGTATACAACGGTTTCGATTCGGAAATAATCAATGGATTAATTAGAAAGGCCAACATAAGAAAAACAATCCGTGACACCACTTGTCTTTCACCACAGAGCAATCGGGAAAAGCATTTTGTTTGTTTACCTTTCCATCGTGTGACAAAAAATCTGAATAGTATTTTTAAAAATCACGGGTTTAAAGTATGTTCCCGCCCTAATAATACCCTTAAAATGCTGTTAGGAAATGCAAAAGACAAAATTGAAGAGAATAAAAAATCGGGAATCTACCGAATTGAATGTTTAGAGTGCAATAGACAATACATCGGCCAAACCAAAAGATCGATCGAAACCAGGTATAAAGAACACCTTTCGCACATAAAATTCAACCGACCGGAAAAATCGGGTATAGCGAGACATGTATTAGAAAATAACCACAGTGTTAATATGGATTGTTTACATTTGATAAAGAACGTGTACAATTATCGCGAACTGGACGCGTATGAAAGCATGCACATCGTAAAGAATTCAAGCCATCTGGTAAACGTTAATGACGCCGGCCCTCTGCAAACGCCTCTCTTCTCTCTACTGAAAGACAAGAGGAACAATATCATAAAACACACATAAATCACATAGACACTTTTTGACCATAATAACCTTTTTCAATGTAGTGCATGTTAGTTTAAGTAAAAGTATTTTTTAAAAATCTTGTGAAACAGACACAGTGCACATCTTGGTTTTCAACGGTGCGGATCGCGTACGGAGTTTATTTTTCGTACAATTTTTTCGCCGTGTTTTACCAGGTGCGACACTTTGAAATTATCTGCTGATGATGACAACTTGGTTGTCGAAATGCGTATACAGAATTTACAAATAGTTAATTGTGGAAAGGGGTTATATATCAACCTTATTGATCAAGTCAATCAACCACAGGCTCCATCAAATTCAACTCATTTATACCACTCATACACACTCGTACGTGATAAACACGCAACACCATACACTTGTTTCATGAAATTAAACGCTTCAGTAAACGATTTACCGAGTTTAAAATAAAACTTGATATTTGCTCTTTGTTCAAAATTCATTTTTCCACCAATGCTAAGTACTCACTGTCATTTATACGCAATTTCTCTGCTTCTAACGATGCAAATGTAATGATATTTTGACATAACATTGGTGAAAGTTCTGCCTTACCGACTCATATTTTTTTAAATAGATGGCGCCACTAAAAATTACCAATTTAGAAAAGTTCCGTTTTCTCTGCAACAGATTGTGTACAAATAGTAAATTGATGTAAATTGTAGGTATTTCTACAGTTATTAAATTAATCAATTTTTATTTCTAAGTCACATTGTCATTCCTTAGTAGACTTCACATAATAATAACATGTGACAAATTGACGTCCGTCGTTAATTTTTTTCACTCATCCACACGTGTATTAATAATAGAAAAAAATATGTAAACATAAATGACATAATGAAGAAGTTCAAAATTCACAAGTCCCTCTTGAGTTATAAAAGGAACAAGGTCAATATTGGTTATGCGAATTAAGAGATAATTTCGCAATTGTTATCTGTAAATAGACATGCGTAAATGAAATATGTACATAGTATATATAGTTATGTATAGTATATACAATTATATGTGTATATAGTTCTCACGGTTATTTCGTATAGTATAGTACAGAAATGAATAAATCATAACTGATGACAGTTCATTTATTTATTCTGAAGCTTTTCACATTCAGAAAAATTGTTATAGTTTCACGTACACTCTTGCTGTTTGCAATAAAATCCCATATACCTAGTGTTTCCTATGTAACATTTCACTTTTTCACATTTCTAATTTAAAATTAGTATGGTGTGACTAATGCAAATAAAAGAAAGATTCTGAGTTGAAAGAAAATCTGAAAAAAAGACGGAAGCGTTAAAAGAACAACAGTTTTAGGTAACCGTAAATGTCAAAACAATAAGACAATAATATTCTTTATTGTCCAACAGAACAGGCCATTGATAGGACAAATCGAATATAGTAAGTACAGTGGAAGCAGAAATAAATAAACATTATCAAGATATAAATAGACCAACACCCAAATAAAAGGTTTATTTCCAAAAGGGGGATCAGGGTACATCCTGTTAGCGTTCCTGCACATATAAGCTAGCGGCGCCGCTAGGAAAACATTAATCCTAGTTCTTGGAGCAACAAATGAGTCTCAAGAACGAGTGGCATGATACGGTACCAGTAAACAAATTTGATCCAACAATGATAGGGCATTCACACCACTTAACCAAGTCAATAAGAAACTTGACACTTGCAGCATATCTCCGACAAGACAGAGATTGGAAGTTATGCCTTTCCAGTAGGCCCTCATAATCAACACCCCGCAGTGGGTATGTACCACCAAGACGATAGGATGAATACTTCAAAAATCTTTTCTGGATTTTGAAGACTTCTGTAGACGCTGATATATGTATATAGCGAGGATACCGGGCCACGGAGGTATAGTCCAGCCTAGTGCGAACAAATGCATAATAGAGATGTTCGGCACTATTGGACGTAGGTATGACCTAAATCAAAACTATCCTTCATGATCATCTTGCCGTCAGAAAGCTTTGCACTCTATGGATACCACACCATTTAACGGAAGCTCAAAAAATGCGCGCATGGATTTGATTGCAAACTGTTCCAAAAAGTGCGCGAGAAACGACCAAGAAGTCTTATCATTCGGCATCAAGACAATGCATCTCAAACATCAGTTTCTAGCCGTTTCACGAATGGAATTGATGACTCATCCGTCGTATAGTTCCTTGTGACTTCTTTTTATTCTTATATACAAAAGGCGTGGATTGAAATTTAATACCCCGGAATTGGTTCCACCGAATGCGGAGGTGTATAGGTCATAAAGGCAAATACTTTGAAAAACAGTAAGAAATATTGGTTAAAATAATTGATTTACTCTATATCATCCGCAAAATTTTTCCACGTACATCATCATTCCCTCTATATAAGAACATTTTTACGATGCAAAGAACATCATTTAACGAGAAGCTCACGCCGCTGTGTTACAAAGTTTTGTCGAACAAATTTAGATTGTTAGTATGTCTCACGTAGGTAAGTGCTTAACAACAATAATATTAACAATTAATATATGAACACACAAAATTCACAACAAAAATACCATTGAACTTGTAAATAAAATTGAAAGGTCATTTACCAGGTAGTTCAAAAATAATTTTATTCAACGTTAAAAACTTATTTCCAGTGCTCCGTCCGAAGAATGTGTTGGTTTGGTAAAAAAATCTTTTAAATAAAAACATAAATACAGTAATTCAAAATGAAATATCGACTTATTACAGACGTGCAATATGCATCAAAATTACTTTCAATTTAATAATACTTGATCAATGAAAAACGAAGAAATGAAGTTGATATTATACTTCCATCTCTCGGACAGAAATGAAAACTATCCGAGAAGTGAAAGTACTTTGCAAAGTGCCATCTTGCTTTAGTAATATTCTACATGATAGGAAGAAGATAGAAGGTGTAATTATTAGGAACCCCCTAAGTTAATTATTAGCAGAAATCTTCATTGACCATTTACGGACTAAAATTTTAAAAAGTCCATTAAGTAAAAATGTTTGCTTTTGACATAGGTATGTATACAGAGACAAATAGACAGTTAAATATATTCTTAAATTATATTAATTCTAAATTTACACTAGAGTGCGAAACAAATAGAAGTTAAAATTTTTTAGACTTATCCATTAAAAAGGTAAATAATAAATTTGAAGTCTCAATTTACCGCAAAGAATAATACAGATACAACTATACACAAACATTAATTACTTGTCGTATCTTGATATATAACCCCTTTCCACATTAATTTTCGTATTCTGTATACGTATTTTCACGTTGTGCAGTTTTGGCTTTCGACGGTACAGATCGTGTATAGAATTTGCTTCGTGCGGATTTTTGCCATAGTTTTTCATGTACGACACTGTTAACTATCTCCTGATAATGACAACTTAGTTGTCGAAATACGTATTTAGAATACGAAAAGAAAAAGGTTATATATCAACCTTAAGTGATTAAATAAAACAACCACAAGTTCCATCAAAATTACCTATACACAAACAGGTCAACACACTCGATACAATGTAAGTTAGCAGCATATAATAACAATAATATGGTTCATAGACCTCCCAGAATTTTGTGTTTTGGAAAAATATTTTTTGTGTACAGGTTCGACATAAAAATGTATCTTTTGTGGTAGTCTTTCTTCTCTAATTGCATATTGTTTGTTATCGGAAAGAATAAACCAATAAAAACATAAATACTAACAAATATTTAACATATACACTCATGCGTGCACGCCCAATTTTGCAATAAATGTACGTACACTGTTGACTCACGAAAATTTTGATGTTTCAATGAATCAATTCAATTCGAGATTAACATTGAAGTCACGTCAACAAAATTCTAGGAATTGATAAAATTGCATTAATGTTTATTGATTTAATAATATAATGTGATTCAGTAAATTTATAAACTAGTATAACTTGATACATTAAAAAAATATCTCTGAAACTATACGTATATCTAAGTACTCAATTAAACTATTATTCTTGCACAATATTTAATAAATGCACCTTATCTATTCGACTATAAAAAGAGAATAAAGCACTGCTGAAAAAATCAAAACAAGATAACTGACTTCCGTGTATATCGGCAACAGTCATACATTTCACTACCTCCAAGGCTGAGGAATTTCCGATCCTATAGGCTGCATACACATCATGGATGGTTTGCATACGTGACCGACACCAAGTTCTCAAAATATTAAATATCCTCATGAATTAACGATGCGATAAGTTGTTCAGAATTTTGTTGAAATAAGTGGTTTATATATTTGCTTGTGATTGAAAATGTGCAGGAAAAGTGCATCATCGTTAGCCTATTCAATTCTATTTGAATATTTCATTTTGTCGTACCTTTTAACCAGGTGTGTTTCTATATCTCCAGTTTTATTATTGCTACGTCGCTTGTGTTTTTTAATAGCCAATACAATGTACGCAAACATTATTTCAAATTTGTTTTATCGATGATATGCATATATGTAAATGTATTTATACTAATCCTAACCTAAAAGTGTATATAGTGTAATGTAATATTTATATGTACATGCATATATAGATTAACGGTTTGGTAATTTCTGTTATTTAAATTACGGTTTAATATTTATTTTGCTTGTTTTTTTGGGGACGGTTCATGTTAATTTCTTTGGCGTTTTTGCTTGTAAATATCAAATACAAATACTTGATTAGATTAATGTTTAATAACTGGATATTTTTTGTTTATATAATCTATTTTATCTATACATATCTACAATTATGTTTTCCGTATAATAATCTACCTACCTTTTTGTCATATTCGTTTTTGTTCTAATACAATCATTTTTAGTTACTATTACAATGAATATTCATGTTGCTTGGGGCTTTATAAAATTTCTTTGTTCAATGTTAATAATTTGACATTTAGTTCAATGTAATTTTGGCCATCAAATTAGACGGACCATAAATTATGCATCATCAAAATCAAAGAATTTTGTTTATTTCCTTTCAAACTTCTCTTGACAACAATCGTCAAGTTTGTTACGAGTATAAAAGGTTATGTCTGAACTTTGTTCGAAATTGATTGGTCGTTTTAATGTTTAATATGTATTTATGAAAATAGCACGTAATATGCGTAAAAATATACCTGACAATAAAAAATACTTTTTAGTGCATTAATACTTCAATTCACAATTTCTATCAGAGAATTATTCGATTGCAAGAGATAAAGATTTTTATCTTTAAACATAAATTGCATTAATAAAAACGATGTGATATGAACAATTCTCTAATCCCCTTATTGTAAAATTATTTTTCTAAATTCTAATAAATTCTAATACTTGGAAGTATAGATTATAGATATTTTTTGCTATTTATTTATTTATGCATCCAATTGACAACAAATAGAGCGTGGGAAATAATTATTTTTGAATTACAAATATTATTCTGGGCCAAGGTTGTCGTATGTACGAGGGAGCGTTTTTATATTCGCGGAATGAGCGGGTTGTAGAGGGGTGAGTAGGCGCATTGGGGGCGTGGCCTGTACAGCGACTCATGATTAGTATAAATACGAAGTTTCATTGTTATTAGACAGTTAGTCTTTGAGCCGAGAATGCTCACGCCGCTGCAAAAACAACAGCGCGTAGAGTGTTCGCGTGCATTTTTGGACCTCTGTAATGAAGACAAGGATGGTGTATTGAGTGGAATTGTTACTGGAGACGAAACTTGGGTTCATCATTATGAACCTGAGTCCAAACAAGACTCCATGCAGTGGCATAAAAAGGGCACAGCACCTCCCAAGAAATTTAAAGTGTCACAATCAGCTGGGAAACTCATGGCAACAGTATTTTGGGACTCGGAAGGAATATTGTTGATTGATTATAAAGATAAAGGTGTTTCTATAACCGGAGAATATTACGCTTCAATATTAGAGCGACTAAAAGAAGCCATTAAAGAGAAAAGACGGGGAAAATTGACAAAAGGTGTTCTGCTTTTGCACGACAACGCGCCCGTCCACAAGAGCCGCGTTGCGTTAGCTGCCCTGCATAAGGTGGGCTTCGAAATTGTGAATCACCCACCATACAGCCCAGACCTGGCCCCGAGTGATTATTACCTGTTTCCGAAAATGAAGAAAGAGCTGCGGGGTAAAAAATTTACTGCCGATGATGAAGTCAAGGAGGCAGTTTCGGCGTATTTTGCAGATAAAGAGAAATCATTTTTTTATGAGGGTATAAATAAATTAATTGAAAGATGTGAAAAATGTATCCGTCTTGCAGGTGAATATATTGAAAAAGAAAAATAATTTGGTTTTTTTATTTCCACCCCTTGTCCCCCATTCCGCGAATATAAAAACGCTCCCTCGTATGTACTTACGTAAAAAAGCAGTTAAAGAAATGTTTAATAAGGCAAAATATTGACATACGACGATTAATTATACCAATGTAGTGTTAATAATAATGATTTTAAAGTACAGGGAAAACTTGAGAAAGCCTTTCCACAATAATTTGTAGAATTCAAATATGTAATTAAAAATACATCCTTCCTTTTAAAATAAACCCCAAAATTTTCAGAAAAGAAAGCAATACTCCCAATACATCGAACGAACGGTTTCAATCGACAACCTTGTATATATGTACATATAGGTAATTTATGTTACATAATGCTTCTACATATATATCATACAAAGTATATGAAAACACTTTAAATATATTTAATGAAAGATGATGAAATTACTCCACCGATTTCAATAGCGTTTGATAGATTTCATCTGGTTTTGACCTATATATAGATCATTTTTATCTCATACTATTATTTTCATTTAAAAATACGTCCAGATTAATTTATTTTTAAATTGTAGATCCTTAATCAGATATATAAGATATCGTTGAAATTTATAAAGGGACCATATTCAATGAATTTCAAAATTTTTGCTTTGTTTTGCTAAAAAAATCAATTTCTTTATTTCTTTCGAGAATGCCACTTTACATTCTTTATTTTATTTTCAATTAGTATGTGATAGTACTTTTAACGCACACTATCTTTAGGTAGAGATTCAATCCGGGCTGAAGATCTGTAAATGATATGTTTTTCGATAAATATCGGTTTTATTTCCTGTTACATTTGTTTTTATGGTTTTTTAATGTTTATACTAGTAAAAATACTGTACTTCAAACGCAAAATACAACTAATCCGTTGATAAGTCTTTATTAAAAACGTTTGTATATTTCATAGTTTCTTTACCTCAAACACCCTTACGTAACTCTTTCTTACTAATGTAATTAACGAAAGTTAAATGTGCTTTCTGTAGTATTTATATAAAATTTTATAAAGAAGTCAAGGTCAAGAAAGGAACTGTTTATATTAATGATCGGTTATTGCTGAAAGAAAATTGTAATAATAGGAGTTACTGAGTGCTTTTGGCCGTCAAGTCCATCACCAACGTGATGATTTTGTGGGAAGTGAAAGTCGAACTGAATTGGGGCATTTAAGTTTATTATTAGGTGAGTAACTAAGTTCTCGCTGTTTTTCAAGAGATGGCTCCAGTAGTAAGTGCTGGTCGATTGTGGCATAACCAAAACGTCATGAACCAAGCTTAGACATATGGTAAACAAACCGCTTTGACACATTAGTGATTTTGTTTTTGCGTCATATACTTTTGATTGTGTGAAAATGTCTGATTTTGTGCCAAATAATCGTCATTTGCGGGAAGTGTTGCTTTTCTTCTTTCATTCGAAGAAAACGGCGGCTGAAGCGCATCGAGAACTGCAAAAAGTTTGCGGAGATGCTGCTCTAAGTGAAACAATGTGCCGTAATTGGTTCCGTCGCTTCAAAGACGTTGATTTCGATGTTGACGACCGTTCGCGTGAAGGAAGACCAAAAACCTTCGAAGACGCCGAATTGGAGACATTGCTCGATGAGGATCCGTGCCAAATGCAAAAAGAGCTTGCTTCAGCATTAGGAGTTACCCGCCAAGCCATTTCCCAGCGATTGAATGCAACGATTGATTCGTGGATAGCCTCAAAAGACGAACACTTCTACCGTAACGGTATTCGAGCTCTGCCAGAAAGATGGGAAAAAGTTGTCGCTAGCGATGGCCAATATTTTGAATGATTCATTTGTAAACATTTTTTCACAATAAAGTTGCATTTTCATCAAAAAAACAGCGAGAACTTAGTTGCGCTCCTAATATTATTTCATATTTCCTTTCTGCTTCAACGTACTTGAATCAGCAATGCCGAAGAGCTATTACCATTTTGATGGAAATATTTAACCCTTTGCGTTACACATTTCTTTCTATAACGTTCTGAATGTGTTCGTCTCACAAATTTAATAGATTTTACAATCGCTTCAAATCGTCACTCATCACTGAATATGACCTGTGACTGAAATTAACTAACATGTACTATAAGAAAACATTTTTAAAGTATTTGTGATATGCTTTTTCTTAATAATAATAATAATTTTGTCTATCCCCCTTTCGATAGTCATGCATAAGTGGTGACATTGTTGTCGACCGTTTGATGTTGAGAGCATATTTTCTTTGATAAGTGTTGCAACCCTTACCACTGATTGGCGTGAAACTTTTATTTTTGTAGTAATTTAGTTTTGAAAATACAAATCAATCCCCAATAAAGTTACTATTCTAATTATTCCATTATTTGTAATGTCTTTCGTTTTGTCCGTGGCTCATAAATTCACTATAAAAGAGTAAAGTATAAAGCATCAGTAATCTAACTGTAAGATATTAAACTAAAATCAGTAAATACGTTATCACAAACACTGTCTTCGAGACTTCTAATAATTCCGAATAAATTTTACTTGAATAAACGCATTACAACACCCCTTCACCTTCTTAGAATTTAACAAGCGGAAGTAAAGATTATGAATTCGGTAAGAGATGGGCAACCTCGAAACACACTACTATGAATGAAATAAATAAATACGTCAATATTGCAGGCTATCAGTCTGTGTATCAGGTTGTTACATATAAAATGTTCGATTTTGTAAGGAATAAAAAAAAGTCTAAATTTAAAAAAATATAAATATTTATTCTGCAAAATAGTCTCCATTTACATCAATAGTTTGTTGTCAACGGCCTGGAAGCTGAAAAATTCCCTTTGAAAAGAAATCTAGGTTTTGACGGCTCACATATTGCTCAAACACTGCTATTACAGACTCCCGGTCAAGGGAGTCCCTATTTTTTAAGTAATTGTCTAAATAGTAATTAAATTAAGTAATTGTGGAAAGGGGTTATATATCAACCTTATTGATCAAATTGTCTAAACTTCGGAAAAAATGAAAATCAGTTGGCAAAAGGTCAGGTGAATAAGGTGGGTGAGGGAGAATTTCGTAACCAAATTCCGAAAGTTTTTGGATTGTCTGTCGTGCAACATGAGGTCTTGCATTATCATGAAGAAGTATGGGTGCATGTCTATTGACTAGTGAGGGCTGCAAGCGGCTCAATTTTTCATGCATAGTTTCCAGTTCGGCACAATAGGACGCTGCCGTGATGGTTTCACCAGGTTGCAAAAATGAATAGTAAATAATATCCTTACTGGTCCACCATACAGTCACCATAATCTTTTGCGGGTGAAGTGATGCTCGTGCATCACTTCACCCGCAATTTAGATCGAGGTGAAGCACTAAGACATGGTTAGCCATTGTCCTGACCGTCTCCGATTATCATAAAGTATCCTTTTTTCGTTACACGTTACCACTCGATCAAGAAACGGTTCAACTTTCTGTCGATTAGCCAAAGAGGTAGCCACCTCTAATCGACGGAGCTTACTGGCTTCCGTTAATTGGTGCGGCACCCATCGATCGAGTTTCTTCACTTTGCCAATCGAAGAAAGGTGACGACTAATGGTGGCAATGGACACTTGAAATGTTTCTGCAAGGCTACGCACAGTTAATTTAATTACCAGATATTGTACTATGCACCAAAATTAGTCAGACTTAGCAGTTTTGGTAGGTTTAGTAGGTAAGTTGGCCATAAAGACATCAGCAGTTTTGACAGATATTTAACAAACTTTGGATGACAATGCTTGTTTGAACGCTACGATTTATCGCTGAGTTATATATAGTTTAAACGTGGTGCTACGAACATCGACGATGATGTACGACCAAGACTTAAAAACTGTAACAATTCTGGAAACGACCAAGCAGTTTAATGATGTTGTTTCGGACGACTAAAGAATTGACGTGAACAAGGTATATAAGGAAGGTATATAAGGAAGTATAGTATAAGTTCAGATCAGGACTTTGGGCTGGCCATGCCATTCTAGAGATTTGCCCTTGCTCTTCTAGTTGACGCAAGTAATCGCCACACAATCTAGAAGTGTGTTTCGGATCGTTGTCCTGTTGAAATACAAAGTTTTAGCCAAGAATCCTTAGTCCTGAAGGAACGGCGTTATTTTCTAAAATTTCCTTGTAGCCTTCTTTTCTTAGGATTCCCTCAATTTTGACGAGATCGCCTGCAGATCTTCCACCAAAACACCCCCAAATCATTACTGAACCTCCTCCATGTTTTACGGTAAGCGCAATACATTCTGGCAGTACTCTTTCTCCTGCGGATCTTCTTACGAATATTCGCCTTTTACTACCGAAAAGTTCAAACTTCGATTCGTCTGTCCACAATACATTATTCCACTGATCAATCGTCCAATTCTTATGTTCTTTAGCCCAATTTAGTTGTTTTATCTTGTTTTGCTTTCGTAGTAGTGGTTTTCGCAGAGCAATTCTTCCGTATAAACCCGCTTGCCTTAACCTTCTCTGTACCGTGGACACACTAATTGGTTCATTTTAGCAGCAATTTCTGGTGCTGCTTTTCGTCTATCGCGTCTACGTATCCGTATTAGATGCCGGTCATCTGCAGATGTCGTCGCTTTGCGTCGTCCGGATCTTCTTTTTTTGGAAAATGTACCACTTTCTTAAAAATTTTTAACGTTATAATCAACGGTTCCGCGATTTAATCGTAATTCTTTTGCAATTTCGCGATTACTTTTACCCGTACGATAATAAGCAATTATCATAGCACGCACTTCAACAGATAATTCCTTCGTCATCGGCATTGCATTAAAATATTCACAATAACTCTCTATTTCACTGTTTTCGCAACAAAAGATGAACGATGACTGACATAAAATTTATTTTTCTTTTTGAATAACACATCCTAATATTGTAATTAGTTAGTACAATAACACAATATTGGTAATACCTTTCGGAAATGCAGGTAAAACTGTTAATACTGTAGGGTTTAGCCTATATAATATTTATGGTATTTTTCCAATTTATGACACCTTTACGATATATCATAAACAATTTAAGATTTTCGTAGAAATTCATATGGAATTACTTCCACTAATAATATTCTTGAATAATTATAATACAGGTTTTTCGAAAGATGATCCGTATTTCAGGAAACACATAAAATTGGGGTGGGCAAATAAATATGACCGGTAGTGTATATATATATATATATATATATATATATATATATATATATATAGCAGCCGGGATCGTGTGAGATCGTGAGATATTAATACTACTAACTTTGACACGTGAAGATCGATATTAGAAATCAATGTTACTTGCAAATATTTGTAATTTGTGTTCTGAGATTAAAGTTATTTTTATTATTTTGGCATTTGATTTTATCACAGCCAAAGAATCATTCTGACAAAAGCGTAACAATAGTCTATAAATAAAGGTATAAAGGAAGCACAACGTATTTTGCTAGGAACAATTATTAAAAACGTATATACAAGAGTAGCCGTTTATATTTCGGGAACTGGCAACACTAACAGTGTTGCCAGTTTCCGAAATATAAAATTTTATGTAAGCGAAAAAATGGAATTAACTCGCGAAAATTTTCAATTATTTTTCATAACTTAACTATTATCTCAATAAGAATGCATCGACGAGCTGAATTCTTTATATGGTGATGAAGTACCCTCGAAAACTACAGTATATCGTTGGTATAGTCAATTCAAACTTGGACGATGAATTTCGTGAAGGTCGTCCCACAAATATTGTGTCGGAAAACATTAATGCAGTGTCTGAATTGATAATGCAAGACCGTCATGTGACATACCGTGGGATCGAGGCATCTTTAGGTATTAGTAACACCAGCGTGCGTAAAATCTATGAAGCTATGTTCACGTTGGGTACCACATAATTTGACAACCGCTCAAAAAAGGACTCGCGTTGATTGGTGCTAAGAAATGCACAAACAATACAATATATTAACATACCAATATAAAATTCAAGTCTGTTCGAAATTTCAATTATGTACAGAATGCTATCTGCTTCTGGGTTTCCGGGCTGGAACCGCGTCACTAGTATAAACGTCGGCAGATATACTAGTGACGCGGTTCCAGCCCGGAAACCCAGAAACAGATAGCATGGACCACGACCGCGGAAGTCTACGTACCAAATTATGTACAGAATGTTTTTAAATTTCACGACATACCATTTTGTATACTTTAATTGCCCATTATAGAATTAGTTTGTCTTGCCATTGTTAAAATAACATAATAATTATATATACATATATATCTACATATATAGATATGTCTATTTATTAAGTGAACATTTTAAATTGGACTTGTATCTATACTATAAGAAGTCCTCACTATACCTTGTCTCAGAATAAGAAGGAATGATTCAAATATCCCGCTAAAACGCGAAACACAGCTTAAAAATGTAATTACCATAAAAATGAAACATAAACAGTTGCGAACGTAGTATTTTGTCAACAATATTAATCTGTATCTTTATTACATAAAAATAAATGGGAAAAAATTAATTTTAATGGAAGTATGATTTTTGGATTAATATGTACAACCCTATCCAAAATTAAGATTAAATATTATTAAAATAAAACAATGCAAAAATGTAATTAAACGTTTACAGGTTCTGAAAAATGGCGGATATCTGGCGCTCATTCATCCATATTAAACTTACCCGTTCAAGAACCAATGAAATTTCTTAAAAATGTGTACTATTTTGGCGCAATGTTTGAATCACTCCTTATTCTGAGACAAGGTATAGGAAAATGAAAATCGTTGTCCCTATATTTTTAAGCTTTTAACAAAGAAGAACATATTAAGAAAGCAGGTACTCCTGCGTGAAAACTATTGATATGCGTTGTATATATGCAAATGTTTTCCCACTATAGAACATATCAGTGAGATGTCTATCAGGAAATATTATATAAATTTAATTCCTCAACTATCGCATTAGATCACAGTTAAATTTTGGTTACAGAAACATGCCAGGAATACTGCACACAATCTCCGAACCTTGCCACAAAGCCACATTTGGCATGGGTTGCTTTTGGGCGAACGATGCATTATATGGTGCGACTCCTGGTGTTCAAAGGACCCGCGTTGGTTACTCCGGTGGGACAACACCAAATCCGACATATAAAAATATGTAAGGACGAAAATTAGTATTAAAATGTTTTTTTAGTATATATAAAAATTGGGTCGTACAATACCAAGAAATTTTTCAGAAATATAAGAAAATTTTATTTAAAAAGACAAATTTTTTTATCACTCATGTACTAGCAATTATACCAAAAGTCTTCACTAGTTGTTAAAGTATTATTGTCAATGTTTAATTGTGTGCGTTGCTAATTTGCATTAGATTTCACTCTACCAATGAAATATTCAAAATAACTACATTTCAAAATTTTAAAAGTGATTTACTTCCTTGTGAAACTGTAAAACTTACAATATAGCGACTATACCCATTATTTCGTTAATATTGCTAATATTAAAACAGACCGCAGTTTTTATAATAATCTTTGGACATAACCTTTATTTCATATAAATTCTATTCAATTTTGTTTTGATTTTTGGATATTTTATAATTATTAAAACACCTGCATGAATATTGTGCTACTACCATCAGCGATTTTTTAATAAACATCTATTAAAAACATAACCTTTATTTAGGAAATCTAATTTAATTTTTATTAAACATATAACATCAAAATATTTATGGTTAACACAAAAGTTTGTAGTGGTAATAATAATAATACGTAAATATTTTGCTGAAAATAAAAACTGTTTACCAGCAAATTAAGTTGGTAAATAATTACAAAAGTTGGCCAATCTTAATGGAACCAAACTTAACCTGTCAACTACTCCACTATTAATAGACTTAAAAACAAATTTGTTGAAGGTAATTTTGATGGAGCCTGTGGTTAATTAACTTGAGATTGATGTATAACCCCACGTTAATTTTGTGTGCGTTTTGGCTTTGCGCGATGGAAAGGGGTTATATATCAACCTTAAGTGATTAAATTTGTTAAAACAATACATGTTGAGCATTTAAAAATGTAAATAAGAGGTCTATAATTATACTTTGTTAAATGTATTATACAATCAATGATTTATTATTTTAGATTTAGATTAGATTTATTGACAGTAGTGACCTACAATTTAGGTCATTGTCATATTTCGTAAGGATATAATAAATTAAGAAAACTAAAATGATGAATACATAAAAATTACATACAAAAATAAAAAGCGCCAATTAGACAATAACAATAAAACAGTAGACAACATTCAGAGTCAACAAATAAAAATAGTTAAAATTGAGTTTGAATAATTGAATTGAAATATTTTTAAATATAACCTACTTAAATTGCTTCATGCCAGATTTCTCGTACTTCAATCGCATTTACTATACAGTGCCTTCAAAAATGGTTGAACGTGCCACTTCATTGAATCAGGGTATATAGTTACCGATTGCCGCGTCATATTGAACTATTCTGGTCAGAACTATGCCTGACTTCACTGTATTTGTATCCGTCACTTGTACACCTGTTTAGTATTTATAGTTTCTCTCTCATGTCAGAATTAATAGTTCGATTCAGGTTACAGGCGAGGTGGCATGATCAGTATTGCAACAAGGCACGTTCAATCATTTTTGAAGGCACCGTATAGACATCTAGCCAGTCGAGAGGTTATTGGTTAAGATATCTAGCGTTGTAGCATGTTTCTGGTTACTTGCTGACAAATGTTGCTATGTTTACACATGTGTATTTAGGTTATATTCTAACGTTAAGTTATAGTTTGTCAATTTAATATTGTAGAATATCTTATCTACGTTATCATTACTTTGACAATGATAATAACGGTTTATACCATAAAAATAATATTCAGATATGTAAAGCAAGAACCGAAGTTTGATTCAAAAATAATTGTTTTAACCGCTAAAAACTAATAAAGCTTGGTTCACTATTAACTTCGACTACGAATACGATTTTTCTTAGTAGTATCTTAGTGGTAACTAAATAAGACTATGAATAAGGCTCTATGTGACTGATATCTACCATGTACGACAAATAAGCATTAATATTATTAATAAATTGCGGACATGGTTCTATCAGTTATAATTTGTAGCAGCACGACTAACCTATATTACCAGTGCTGCCAACGAAAAGTAAAAAACATACTAATATTTTAAACTTCAAAGTCAATATGCTTTATTCAAAGAGGTTGAAAAAATACTCAGCGATTTTTTAGAACCTTCATTATTTTTAATGATAAATGAGTAAAACTATAAGTAAACGAATAAGCTAGTTAGTTTATTGCCTATTTACGAAACATATACAACGTTCACATTAATAAAAATGATATACGGGTTACATAAAAATGATATAGTCTAAATAATGCGCGCTTGATTGACAATTACAAAACATATTTTAACAAGCTCGAAAGAACCTAAACTAGTTCATTCACACGAGAATCGAAAACTATAAATTCAACGAGATAATGTAACCGTCGCATACGTCATGATGTTAGCAATTTTTACTGTAATTGTTATAATGTTCAACTACACCGTATCTTAAGAGTTAATATTAATTATTAAAGTTAATGAGTTTATAATCGTACTTTTTTCACTCTCGCAGAAGCGACCACACGGAAGTGATTGAAATAGATTATGATCCTGCAAGAATAACTTTCCAAGAATTGTTGGAATTATTTTGGGATAACCATGAATATGGCTTCATTACTCCAATTAAGAAGCAGGTTAGTAGTTTTCCTTATTTATGTAAATATTTGAAATTTCAGAGGAAGTATAATTTTAGTTAAATGCTGTGTAATAGAACTCTACACGTGAACGATTAAATGTCAGAATTTTTGATTTAAAGCTTTTATCTGTACGCTTAAATCATTCAAAAATTTTAAATAGAATATAGATTTTACATTGTCGAATAGTGATAATTTTGATGATATGATTGATATAAACAGATATTATGGTTGTAACCTTAAATTGAAATTAAAGTTCGCGTGAGAAAGTAAATATTTTCCAATACTTTCAGGAATATTTTACAACAAAATCATTAAAACATTGAAAACTATATAATGTATTGTTTCAGTCTAGTGCAATTGAAATTTCATATCAAGTCGAATTTTTAAATAGAAACGTGGTCAATTTAACATCGAATAATTATTATGAAAAAATGCACGACATAGTGTTTGAAAACGTTTGAAATAGTGAAAGCTGTAAACATCTCTAAAGAACGCGCAAAGTACATTTTGGTCTATGAAAATCTGCCCAAAAGATGGGCGTAGCAACTGTTTAAGTGTTTATCAAAAATTGGTGCGAATGTAGTTTTCGTGAGTGTTTGAAGTGTTTTCGAAAAAAGAAGGTAAATTTTATGCGCCGATTTATCACTGTAGATGAGTGTTAAAAAGAATCATTCAAGTGTTAATACCACTCTGTTTACTGCGCGTTTCAAGGAATATCACCTATCATTAGGTAAACTAACGAACGATTCTCTGTGTGCTACTACCGTACCTTTTCGATACAGAAAAATAATGAAAAAATAATATCTTCCTCTATCGTTCCTAGATGAGATGTGGATTCACTATTATACGCCAGAAAGAAACAACCATTAAAACAAAAGCGGCACAGTGGATCTCCTCCTCCAAAGAAAGCGATGACTTCTATATGAATCGAAGATAATGGCTTCCATTTTTTGGGATTCGAAAGATTCTTTCAAAGCAAAAAATCAGCATCCTGATTTAGGCAAGAAAAAAATCATTTTCCATTACGACATAAGACACGGTCTCGTTGTTACTATGTAAAAATAAGAAATCGATTTGTTGTCCTATTCACCTTATTAGACGGATTTAGCATCCTCAGATTACCACCTTCTTCCAAGACTAAAAAATACCTTACAAAGAAATTTTCAAGTGGCAACGGTGGTCAAAGCTGCTGAAGATAATTATTTTAACGAACTTGAGAGTTGTGAATTTTATCAAAGTATGAAGACTTTAGATCATCACTGGTTCAAATGTATTGAGGTGGCAGAGGATTATGTTGCAGTTTCAAACCGTAAAGTTCTCTTTACCATATTCATCCCACGGACTTTCCGAATGAACAAATATAATCGTAATCTGGCTCGTAGACATCCGCGATCGTTGTCCATACTTTCTTCATCTTGGCTTCAGAGTTGGAAGAGCGTCTTCGACAATTTTGGTACCGACGTTTCGTCACTTCTTGTACGAGACATCTTCAGGGCAATAGCAATGAAATTGACTAATACAGACTCAGTTCGACAGCGGAAGCAGTAGCAGCAGTTAAGCCCTGAAGATGTCCCGTATAAGTGCTGACGAAACATCGGTGCCAGAATTGTCGAAGATGCGGTTCAAGCCCGGAAGCCAAAATGAAGAAAATATAATCGTATATTATAGTATTAAATGGATTTTCTTTTATACTATAATTCATATACTAGTTTTAAATGGATACAATTTTTCATTTACTTACAATTTTTTAAATTAATATTTTTTCATTTGATTATATTTACTTTTCACACTTTTATATTGAAAAAAGTACCGATATCTGTAACAATAGCAGATATTTTTGTTGAGAAAAGCATGTTTCTGTAGAACTCTGTTTGATAACATAATCATTTCTAATTTAATTATTTCAGTATGCATCTCTAATTTTATACCACAACAATGAACAAAAAGAACAGGCAGAATCGTCTCTGAGGAAAAAGCTGATTGCCTATGACGAGAACATTACAACACAAATCGTACCAGCTGGTCCATTTTACCCGGCAGAAGAGTAAGTTTTAATAAAAATATTTTCCTTACACTTTTACTACTGCGTTTAAAAAGTATCGGAAATTTATTATGTGCGCTTAATTTATTACGTTTGACTGAGCGATGTTCCCCGCGATGGGAAGTTATTCTTATACAAAGAATCGACTCTTCCACATATAATGATGTAACATTTGCATAGCTAAAGTAACTTTTGAAGTTACGTAAAGGATCTGTGGAAGCACTGTCATTTTCATTACAATTTTCTGTAATCTAATAAAGCCTAAATCTTTATTTAAAACAATTGAATTTTTCTGTAACATGATTACTTTTCACGTCACTTAAGTGTTGAAGTGTGACTATATATCCAGTATTTGTAGTGATTACACAAACGTCAGTAAAAGATCTGGTAATTTTTCTGTTGCCTAAACTATTCCTTTGTGATTATCGTAAATATTTCGCAAGTTTCTAAAAATTTGAAATTTTATCTGAATTTCAGTAATAGCCGTTGCTTCTTTAGGGTAAAATTAAATTCTCCAAATGTTGAAAATGTTCAAAATAATAAAATGCTGGTTGTAATCATGTTCCTCAACGTGCAAAAATGAGTTGTGGTGATTGAGGACTGCCACGACACTTTGTTGTTCTTCTTCCAAGATAAAAATACCTTACACAGAAATTTTCAAGAGGCAACGGTGGTTAAAGCTGCTGAGGCTAATTATTTTAACGAACTTGCGAGGTCTAAATTTTATCAAGGTACAAAGACTTTGGATCATCACCGGTCCAAATGTATCGAGGTGGCAGAGGATTATGTTACAGTTTCAAACCGTAATATTCTCTTTATCATTAGATTTTAAAAGATCTGAAAAACACAGCTTTTGTTTGTTATTAATTCATTTACTTCTAGCTAACATTTTCTAATAATTCCTGGTACAAATATAAAGCATGAAGTTTACAGGTTACATGTATTGAGTAACTATGTGCTTTTTTTAAAGAACGACCCACACAAAGCATTGTTGCTGCTCCATTATTAACATTAACAATTGGCTTATTGCCAGCTAATACATTCTTCAAATCTTTTGCTAACCAATAACAATGACGGTTGAGAGTTTCTTTAGAGTTTGTGATTCTCGTCCACACATAAGAAAAAGCTGTGGTTGAAGCTTTTCATTATATACTTCTGATTTAATATTGTTTTCACCTTGATCGCGCACAGTTTTGATTTTGTAATGTTGGTCAAGATGGTAAATTCCCATTTGGGATTGTATGCTCTCCAGAATTGAGGTAATTATTTTTTAGCAACTAAAACAAATGGTAAATTACAAAACAATTATTATAAAAATTAAGTCAAAAAGAAAGTTATTATAAATATTTTCGCCTCCTTTGTTATATTTATATTGTGCACTTGTGTTTTTTACAGCCAAATCTGTCCCAGCAACGTGTATATATCCTCAACAAACCAATTTTTTTCCAATAATTATAGCATTAACAACCGTTTCGGACATAATTACGCTATACACAAAAAACTACAACACTACAATGTAACGCATATAACAATTTTCTCGCAGCTGCAGCGATGTACTAAAACCCTGCTCCGTAATTGGAGTATGTACGCTGTTTTATACGCACGCGTTTCGAGTGCTGGTTTGCCGACATGAATTGGCAACCCTAATTATGAGTTTTATATTTTATAACCCCATTTCTCTACAAAAACCTCAGATTGATGTTCATGTATACGTATTTTGATGCTGAAATAGTGCTTCCATTCTCACTCATTTTAAACACAGTCTCACCACTACGAACAAATGAAATTAACTTAGAAATATTATTTAAAAGTGAAAATAACATGAGGGCTTAAACACCGCATCGGCTTGTTCAGGAAAGGAAGAAAAATAAAATTTATATCCATTACTAACTGCTGTATCTCGATTATAACGAGACATCCTGTATAATAGTTATATTTATTTATTTTTTTTATTTCGCAGTTATCATCAGAAATATCGACTGCAGAAGCATCCTCTGATCTACGAAACTTTGGGATTAACATCGAAACTCCTCCAATGTTCGCACGCTGCTGCTAAACTGAATGGTTACGTGTCCGGAGTTGGTAGCAGAGAGGATTTAGAAGACGATATATTGAAACTAGGTTTGCCGGAGATAGTCGCGGACTACGTCAGACGAGAATGGAAAGAAAACGAAGGCGGCAATCTGTATTGTTAACGTTAGTGTGCATTTTAAAGACACTTCCTTCTAAAATTCCATGGACAATTTAATCAATTTTTAGTGAATTATTATTATTATTACTAAATTAGTAAAAAAAATCCTACTTGTGTACATCAGTATTACATAACAAATCTAAAATTAATATTTATATGAGAAAATTTACAAATATTATTTAAATAAATTAATTTATATAAAAATGCATTTCCTTAATATATTTCTATACCCTAAAGGCCGAGAAATATCGATAGTTCTGAAATACTATCAATAATCAAGCACTCCGTGTCGAAATGAAATAATTTTTAAAGGTATTTCATTTGTACATCTATTTCCTTTTCTTTGCTATAAACTTTTACCAATAGTGTTCGATAATTGACATGCAGAATACCTTCTGCATCCAAAAAAATGCCAGCCAGTACCTTTCCTGCAGATAGAACTAGCTATCATGTTTTTCAGAGTGCCACTGTGCCACCACTGTTTCATCCCTTGATTTTTGCCATAGCAACAACACTTGTGAGGAAGCCGCGCTGTCCCGGTGGAAAAGAGTTTTCTTCTTTGCGAAACTAGGACACTTTTTATTATTTCATTGCTTTAATTTGCCCAAGTCTTTTGAAAAGTAAGAAAGAAAAGAATATTTCAGCCGCGAGGTGCTATCTGCAATGGCTTACGTGATACAGTGCTTTAAAGTTTTTGTCTGCGCGTTCACCGTGTTAGCGTAAATTTACTTGTTTGACACATGGCATTACGGCACTGTAACTTCGAAATGCAGTGCTTCGTACAGCGAAGGCGATTGCAAATTTTATACGCCGGCAATGTACATTAAAAGAAAAGAAAATTTCAGCAACGAGGCGCTATATGCAACGGTTTACGAGATACAGCGCGTTAAAGCTTTTGTCCGCGCGTTCGCCTGTGTTGGTGTAAATTTTCCGGCTTATTACAACTCCAGGTGTAACATAACATAGCATTTGAAAATGGCGGGACTGTTATCCTGTTTTCCTAAAAAGGCAATAGATGTCACTTCATTGAATTAAAAGTAGGCTTTCTACATTGCTATATTTTCTATGACGTAGACTTACGTATCACAGCTATTTTTACTATACAGGGTGTTTCAAAAAGAATATACGTATTTCGAATGCATATATTTATTAAACTTTAAGACACACATATTTAACCTCTCAAGTTCAGATTACATATGTTCAGTATGTCCTCCATCAGCGACGCGAACAACATCACATCGATACTCAAATTCCTCCCATACTCGGGCAAGCATGTCCTTCGTCACTGATGTTATGGCAGTACGGATCCGGTTCTTCAACTCTTCCAGGTTCTGTGGGAGTGGTGGTACATAAATGTTGTCTTTAACGAAACCCCACAGGGTGTCAAATTCGGTGACCGTGGAGCCCAGCTGAGACATGCTAAGTCGCCAGCTCCTTGACGACCAATCCAACGGTTCGGTAGAGTTTCATGCAGATGTTCACGCACTTGGCGACCCCAGTAGGGGGTACATGTTCAATAGCTGCATGTGGGTTCTGTAGACCACAAATTAGAAAATTGTGTTTGTTTACCAGACTACAAACATGGAAAGTCGCTTCATCACTGAACACGATGCGTTGTGCGAAAGTATTATCATTATCAATAGCATCATAAATCTCGTTACAAAATGCCACACGTTTCCGTTTGTCATCAGGACGCAGAACTTGTAACAACTGTAACTTGTACGGCTTCATAACCAACCGACGTCTCAAAACACGCCTAATTGTTGTAGGCAGTTGTAACTCCCGACTGGCACGACGAGTTGATTTTGAAGGATTAGGTTGGGAAGCAGTTTGAATTCGTGCAACATTTTCTTCAGAAACACGAGGGCGGCCAGGACTCTTTCCTTTACATACACATCCTGTATCTACAAACTATCGATACCATCTCCGAATGTTCCACCCATTCGGAGGATCAATTTGGTAGCTCAACCTGAAACGTCTTGGGACTCTAATCACGGAATTGCACTTCGAAAACTCGAGAACATTTTGAACATATGACGGTTACCAAGAAAAACAGAAGACAACTGACATCTAGCGGCTATTAAATAAAGTAGACTATGTATTCGTTTGTCCAATAGTCGGGCCGAGGCGCAGCGATCGACAGTTTGGACAAAATAATACTTTGTAATACGCATATTATTTTTGAAACACGCTGAATAATCTTAGTTCCGTCGCAAAATCATTTTTATCTATTTCTTAGAAGTGATAAGACTCAATAATTAAAAAAGAAACAAACGAACAAACTGATATTTATAAATATACTTTATTGCAAAAAAATCAGCGGTAATCGCATAATAATAGTTATTATACACGTATAATGAAAAATATTGCGTCAAGAGGAAAAAAGGAATATACATATATATAATTACATAAAATGTATTTAACAATTGCATTAAATTGAAAGATATTTATCCTTAATTAACTAATATAGTTTGTTTATGATTATTGTTATGTTTTAGAGTGAAAAGTAAATTTTTATAATTGATAATTATATAAGTGTTTTTGTTTCAAATGATCGAAAAAACGATGTATTTTTGGCACTAAACCTACTCGATAAAGGAAATAGAAACGCAACCAGCAGTGATATTACGAACCTACAATATTGAGATCGTGTTTTTCTATATATCTTCTTCTGCAGTTCTCGATAAGTAATCTTTTCCTTTCTTGGAAAGAAAGATGTCTTTCTTGTGGAGATTTACCGAAGACTGAAGCAGCTGTATTCAGCGTGGTAATGTTATGCGAACTTTGAGATGCGGGACTACTACTCGAACTTGAGCTCGGTGTTCTAGTTGGTGTATTTGAAGAGGACGATGATGACGATGACGGCTTCGATTGTTCTGGAACGTAAGGTACTTGTCCTTCTAACACATTCGTTATTGTTAAGTCTACGCTTCGTGTTTTTACTGAAATTATAAAAATTAATGCCGACATAATGGTAGAATTATCTTATGTATACTTAAGTCTTTATATATAGCATCATAAGGAACCAATGGTAAGACTTCGCGTACTTGCATTGACATTCGATGTATTTCAGGATTGACAGCACCTGTTATCGCTGGGCTTTGAATAGTGAAATTTCTCTGTTGTTCGATTTGATAGCGTTTCACGTATTCTTTTAAATCTGCAGCTCTATAGTTTACTAGTTCGACCTGCAACAAAATCAAAAGTTACTAATTTTGAGCGGTTTTTTTTGGAGGCGGAAAACTTTAAATTGAATTAAAACACAGAAAAATGTTTTTAGCATCCATGAAATTGGCTTTATTTAAAAGATAATTCTTAGGCATTAATGTTTGAAAATGATTTCGGGCATGTGGCCGCCCAATAGATCAATTATTTGACCAGCTGTGTGGCATGTGGCACCATCTTGTTGGAACCACATATCGCTGATATCAAGTCCATCTAATTCTGGCCAAAATAGTCTTTCAACATGGCACGATAGCGAACTCTATTGACCGTAACATGGTGATCATTTTCGTCGACAAAAAAATATGGTCCAATCACCCCTCCTGCATGAAATTCACGCCACGCCACGCCGTCACTGTTTGTGGTTGTAATGAAGTCTCTTGAAAGCACGTGTAGGTTTGTTGCTGTTCAATAACGTATATTTTGTTTATTGACAAAGCCATTTATCTAAAAATGAGCTTTATCGCTGAAAATGATTTTTTGATGAAATTTAGGATTTTCTTCAAACTTCAGCAAAGCTCAATCGGAGAAGTTTCAACGCTCCAAATGATCAAGAGGCTTCAGTTCTTGAGTTAATTTGATCTTGTAAGTAAGCAAAGATTCTTACGCAAAATTCGCCAGAATGTTGTTTGAAAGACTCCCAATTCTTGTGAACAGCGTGGAAACAACTGATTTGACTCATTTTGAACTGAAGCACTTACGACTGCGATATTTTCGGTTCTTCAACCGGTGCGTTGTCTCATTGGTACAGGAACATCCAATAGTGCATATTTTGACTCGAATTTATCCACTATAGCACGCACAGCCTGTCTGGTGGGACGATTATTGCGACCGAAAATTGGAGTAAGCGCTCTTAAAGTTGCGAGCACCAACTTAGACTTGCGGTAGTAATTTTTAATAATTTTCAAACGTTGCTCGTGCGCGAACTTCACCGCGATGAAAATGTTAACATTGATTGACGTGTTGACGTTGACAGATCATGAAAAACATTCAGAGTGCATTCGTTTAAAAAACAAAATTGTTACGTCCCTATTGGAAAACCTGTTACAACAGGATAAAGAAATTTAAAATGCTTTCAAAGATAGAATGGGATTGATAGTAGATAAGCCTAAACCAGGATACGGAACTACCAACAATGGCAATATAGGGCACAGGTTCTTCCAGAATTCATCTCTGCCGTCAGAAAAAACCGGTATAAACGAAAAGTTAATAAGAAAATGTAAAGTGACATTAGGGACTATATTTTGTGGTTATGAAACAAAATTCAAATCAATTTAGCGAATATTGTCACGAAACAGCTTGATTATATGTAAGTCTTTACCACTGGTATAAAATGCCTACGACATTGCAAGCTATCACATATGCTCTACTACCTGTTGACCAACTAGGTGAAGAAACACAAGAAGCTCGCAACAAAGATATTAGCAGATATAAAGAAAGGTTCTCGAGAAAAAATCTTACGCAACAAAATAATGTAGGATATATTTCATTTGTTGTTGATTTCCTTGGATTTCTGAATTTCTTTGATCCGTCAATTGCCTAAGAAAACCATGTCATCCTTAAACGAAGAAACAATTCAGTTGCTGGAAGAGCTCACTATGTTACCGCTTGACGAAAGCTTTAAAGCCACAGATGATTAAAACTCGGACGATGAATTTGATCACCAGCAATATTATTTTATATGCTTGTTATTATTTATCCATATATATATATATGTATTACAATGATATAATGTACAATATATCTTTTTTTTATAGACAAAAGCCGTACCTCTGCTTGAAACATAAGCTCCTTCATAATAAACTATATTTATTGCAACATTTCAAAATTAATCTTTTTTTATTAACATATTCTTATCAGATTTAGCGATTGTGGGCAAATTATGTTATAAAACTTTAACACTACGTGGAAAGAATGGCGGCCAAGAATTCATGTGCTTGGCCATATTGTGCGTCATTCGGCTGAACGCGACTAATAAAAAAATTGTCATCGAATTATGAAAAAAGTGATTTGGTAATTTTATAGTAATCTTTATGCAGGTGTTAATTTAAAAAAATGAGTGGTATTCATGTAGAGGAACTTTAAGTGAAGTGGGGAGAAACAAATCATTCAATACATATACAGATGTTTTCAACAAAAGCTACTTCTGCCACGTATAAAAACATCCTTAAAGTAGAAATTAAACTTCTTCCCACTATATGATAAAACTTAAAATGTTTTTATTTTTAATTACGCTTAGCATTGTGTTCTTATTTAAATTATTTTATAGATTACTTTATGCAATTATAATGAAAAACCGAACATACCTTTAATTCAGTGGCAATATTTTGCCTTACTTTATCAGTAAAATATCCATCATTCATCCCCTTCTTTTCGACTGCAGGTAAAAACTTTATTTTGTAAACAGTACATGGAACGAACATAAAGAAAAACAAATCGCTCCAATAACCAGAGTCTACTGTCGATAATGCAATTTGCAAGCCAGGACGAGTGACAGTAAGGGCTATAGGTTGCACTTTATTGCATATTGTAAACGGCCAAACACTGAATTTCAACAGTGCTTTACTATTTGTTGTAACATTTTCAGGTTGGAAATAAAGAGGAACTTTGTTTTCAGCTATAATACTACGCATTTTTAATTCTCCAACATCATTTGCTCTTGTAAAATATTGAATTCCAAATGCAGATGATAAAAAGGTGTTTAATTTAACGCCAGGCTAAAAAAATATTTCAACAGGTGAAAGTCAATAATTATTTTATTTACTATTTATTGTACTCACCGTAACACATTTTGTTATTGAATTAATCGCTATCGAATCAAAAAGCGACACTTTGTTGCTTACGAAGGCATCTACATCTTCTTTTTTGTCTATATTTTCAACATTTATAACTATACCAAAAGTTACATATGACAACTTATGAACTATGTTGTGAAGTGCTGTTGTATTAGGTAAAATAAAACTCAATAAGTAAAGTAATATCGCTAAAATCGTTCGTAATAAAAATAATATAACACCTATGGGAATATATACTAATAAGAAACCAATTTTACTTGGACTATCTGGAAACCTTAAATTTAGGTTAATGAGAATTGTATACAAAATTGGAAACTTACCTGCTATAGTTATAAAGATGCTTAATCTCAATTGTAGACATTTTTGAAACGTGTCGTTATAAAAAAATACTCCTTACATATGCTATATTTTCAGTATATAGAGCAACATATCAGGTTAAGATACTGACGTAATTTCGAATTTCTAAACGAAGAAAATAACACCAGATGCACACTAGAAAAATATGATGTCCTATGATATTTTAAATATTTTCGAAGATATTTGAACTACATTTATTACTTAAATATCAAAAATTAGAAGGATAAACTACTAATTACTATATTCTTAGATCTTACTTTTATAAATAAAATGAAATGAAATGAGAAATGAAAGTTCTGAATACGATCCTGTACTTTGATATGACGGATCATCTGATTTCACAAATTCGAGTAAAGTTGTCAAGTTTGTTTTTGTTATTAGCAGTTTTGTGGTTTACATGGTGTAGTAATGTGCGGTCAGTTGCAAAAAATAGTCTTTCTTTTTTTGCGTATTATACTTAAAACTCAAATAACATTTAAATCGTAATTTTATTTGTGAATTGGTGAACATTTTACGGAGTTTTAAAAATGACGGAACAAAGAAATGGAATAGAATCAGAAAATGAAGACGAACGATGTGCAATCAGACATCATAGAAATTGTAGGCACCATAGTCCCTCTTTGGTCTCAATTACACTCACAGAGGAAAGAATGCGAAGGAAATTACAATTTTTTTTCATGAATCCTATTGAGAAATGGCAAGCTAGAAGGCGCTATCCTTACAAATTTGTTGTACAAGTCATTAAAATAATTCTGGTCACCTTGCAGCTGTGCTTATTTGCATATAACCGTTACAATCATATAAATTATACCTGGGACAACAAGATTACTTTTTCACATTTATTTTTAATGGGATGGGATTCAACAAGAGAAATTAATTCTTATCCACCTGCAGCTGGACCGTTAGCAGTTTACAAAACTCAAGAATTTTTTGATACAATAGATTTTGCAGTACAAGGATATAGAAGTATCAACGAAGCCATTGGTCCTTATTCTTATGTAAATGAAGACAATTCAATGGGTAATATGGAATTTTGCTTATATCAATACAAAAATGGAACTATATTTGGATTTAATGAATCCTTCATATTTGATTCAGAAATTATAAAAACTTGTGGTAATATAAGTGATTTCCAGGATAATACTTTTGATTCAAAATCAACCTTTGAAGATACGGTTAATTTTTCAGCGTTAGTAAAAGCTACGCTAACTTTTTCCATTAAAACAGTTAGTTTCAAATCAGCAGGCCCCATTACACCGCCAAATTGTTATAGATTTGATGTTATAATATTATTTTTAAATGAAGATCATGATGGTCAAATGTTATTATCATTAGATGCAGAGCCTATAAGACTACAATGCAAAGGTGAAACACAATACTTTACCAAAAATGAAATCGACGCATTTCTTCGTAGTCTGTTAAATTATTTGGTGATACTTATTTGTGCAATATCATTTATATTATGCAGTCGAGCAATATGGAGAGCCCAGCAACTCAAAAACATAACCAATAATTTTTTTCTAGCCAATTTTAATAGACCACTGAGTGCTGATGATCGATGGAAATTTTTGAATATGTGGTATATTATGATAATCGTAAATGATGTGATGATAATAATCGGGTCATCGGTTAAGGAAAGAATTGAAAGACGTGAATTTACTAGCGATCAATGGAATGTTTGTAGCCTCTTTCTTGGCACAGGTAATATGCTTGTTTGGTTTGGAGTTTTGAGATATCTAGGATTCTTTAGAACATATAATGTCGTTATATTGACATTACAAAGAGCCGCCCCAACAGTAGCAAGGTTTTTGTTATGCGCATTAATAATTTATGCGGGATTTACTTTTTGCGGCTGGCTAATATTTGGTCCATTCCATATGAAATTCAGATCATTGTCATCGACTTCAGAATGCCTATTTTCATTAATTAATGGAGATGATATGTTTGCGACATTTTCAATTATGTCCAATAAATCCGATATGCTGTGGTGGTACAGTAGAATATATTTGTATTCTTTTATAAGTTTGCACATTTACGTAATACTGAACCTGTTCATCACAGTAATAAACGATGCTTATGAAACTATCAAGTTGTATTATAAAGAGGGTTTTTCCAAAACTGATTTGGAAGAATTTATTGGTAAGCAAACAATTGAAGATGTATCAAGTGGATTATTTAGATCCAGTTCGGATAGCAGTCTAGGAGGTTTGATGAAAGATTTATGTTGTTGTAAGCAACTTCATAAGTCATATTCTTCATTAGCAAATTCTAACACAACTCTAACACATAACGCACAACCTGAGGGTATACCTGTTTAAGGTATTTTATATTTATTTTCAAATATTTATAATGCCTAAGAAAATATATTTATTCTTTATATAGTTAATAGTTACCAATGTAATTTTTTTTTTGATGTAGTCAAAGTATGTATCAAAAGTATGGGTAAAATGTCAACAAAATTTATAAAACTTGATGAATACGGTATATACACACATATTTTTTAATTAAATATTTAAGTAATTTTCAGTATTTAGTTTTTCGTTAACTATAAATATATGATTTATGTAAATATGTTCACATATATAATGCTTTTTGCTTTATTTTATCTTTTACAAGGCTTTATTAGATTCAGTAAATGTTTTTTTATATAATACTTTGTCTATAAAAATATATATTTGACTCGCAAAAAAAAAACATTCTTTTAAATTTCATATTTATAGTTGAAGAATTATTTATTTGATTTTTTTTGTAAAATATAATCTTCATAGCTAACACACATGGAAGTATATGTATATATATATATAGTAGGTATAAGTATATGTATTGTATGTTCCAGTACATAGATGTGATAAAAATATAAATACAGGGTGGCGCATTAAAATAATCGATCAAATAAATTTACGAAATTATTATTGCCGTTTTCAATTTTATTTTAAGTTCGGCTCTTGTATGGTGGAGGCAATATAATATTTTATTATATGTTGTTACAGTTGGCACTGCAGGTGTTCAGTCAGAGGCACGTGCTTCGAAAAAATTCAAGGGATTTAACGGGTAATAAATGTAAATAAATACCCTTTTCAGCGTTTTTACTATGCAGATATATATTAGTTAAATATTTGCAGCATCGACCGTGTTCGCCATGAGAAGTAAATGTGCTTATATGCAGAGACATTTAATGACAAAATATAACTAAAATAACCTTTGTTAATACTCAGACAAAATCTGAATCTTTCGTTAACACTCTATCTACTTTGACAATAACACTAATATATTATCACATTAAACAAATTCTTGATAGTACATACTTAGCGAGTCTCTAATTTAATTAGGTATTAAAAAAAATTGCATAAGTATTTATGAAATACTTGCGTGATTTTTTCCTCATAGCGGACTCGATTTGCGCATATAACTGTGGAGACATATCTGAAGCTTCAAATATTTAACCGACCTCATCAATTTTATGCATTTGCATGCTGAAAAACCTGCTTATAACCGTAAGTATTTATTCACATTTATTGCCCACTACACCCCTTGCGTTCGCCCTTGACCGAACGTTTGCAATGTTAAGGGTTGACATTGCAAACGTGTCATAATGTTGATAAAGCAATGACGCTGACAACATCGGTTTAGTTTATTTGCATTACAGTTTAAACAATTCCTTTAGTATTTAAACATTGATAGTATTACGTGGGAACATAGATTTTCACATTGCAAACAATAATTGAAATACAAAGTAATAAAATAATGATAAAACTTTGTACATAAAGCATGACGAAAACTTAAAATCTGTTTATTTCTAATATATTTGTTAAATACATAATAAGAAGCATATTTGCTTGCATTTTAAATAATTTAATATTTATTTAATTATAAATAACCAAAATTTTGAAGTATATATGTACAGTACTGTGCAAAAGAAAGAAGCACCTTGAATTTTACAAGAAACTATCGTAAAAGGATAAATAATAATCTTACATAAGTTGAATTTTTTTAATGTATAAAAACTAACACATCGATATTTAAACATGAACAACTTAAATTTTCAATATTTTGTATGACCACCTTTATTTTTTATCCTACATTCTTCTTGGTATGCTTTCCATTATAGAATTAATGACATTTTCAGGAATATTGTACCACTCTTCCTGTAGTATGTTCCACAGTTCATTTTTGTTCTTTGGCCCCCTTTCACACTTGTTTTGTCTAGATTATCCCACATGTGCTCAATAATGTTTAAGTAAGGACTTTAAGGTGGCCATATCATAGTGTGCAATATCCCATTTGCTCCCTGCTGTGTTAAATAAGATTTCATAAGTTTTGAGGTATGCTTGGGATCATTATCTTGCTGTAGAAAGAAATTGCCAATAAGTCGCTGCCCTGATAGTATGGCATATTCTTCTAATAGTGTTCTGTATTTCTCACCAGTTAACCCCAAACTTGGATATTGCCTTCTCCATGTTTTATGATAGTGTGTAAACATGGTTCCAATAACGATTGACCAGAGCGTCGTCTAACATGCTGACATCTGTTCGTTCCAAATAATTTATATTTAGATTCGTCAGTCCATAGTACTTGTCGCCACTCATTATATCCTCAAGTTTCGTGGCCTTTGGCATATTTTAATCGTTTTCTTCTATTACCTAGTCACAGTAAGGATTTTTTCACAGCTGCGCTTCCCCTCAAGCCTGGTCTGAGCAAGTATCGCCTTATTGTTGAAGCATGTACCGAAGTACCAGATGTTCGCGCAAGATCTTGAGCTAGTTCTGCGCTAGCTTTCTTACGATTTTTCAAGGAACTAACTTTTAAAAACTGTGCATCAGCTTTACTGAACTTTTTTGGACGTCCACTCTTTGGTCTATCACTTACACTGCCGGTTTCAGTCATTCTTTTTTTTTGTTTGTTGCATGGCATACCGAGAACATTTCACTATCTCTGATATTTTCACTTCACGTTTTAGTAGAGAAGTTTTGGGAAAATATTGTTAGGTGCTTCTTTCTTTTGCACAGAAATATATATATAGCATGATTAATTACGCATTATAAAAATTAGTGTCTTCTATACAAATAACCAATTTAGCATATATACAAGCGACGAGTTCAAATAAACTTGGCTTACAAATTGCCTATTGAAATATAAAGAAGTGCTTGAGGATTTTCTTAGGTTGTTAAATTTCTTTTTGAAATAGATTGTACTAATATAAAAACTATAGCGTCTCTAGTTGAAGCTACCTTAACTTTTAGATCATCAAAATTATATATAACTGCAAATCGAAATTACGATGTCTTAATTTTACTATATTAGTCATACAGAAACACAACAGAACCGTACAAGCGCATTATTATTTACATTATCACAGTGTTGGAAACATTTTCTGCAATTACTTTTAGGTAACCGAGAAAAAAAGTATACAAGTATTTTGTAATTTATTACTAATATTTTGAATGATCAAAAATATGATTCGAATTTTAATTTGTCTTTAGGATTTGTAAATATCGTTTCTCTTTTGAATTACGATAGTTTCTTTTTTAATTCGGCGAAGTAAATTGGAAAGGCCAAATTACCCTAGAAAATTTTTGCTATGACTTTGGATGGAAATTAAAAAAATGTTATGAACGTTAAACGTGAATTCAACTTATATCATTATTAATGACGAAGAAAATTAGTCAAATGCAGTAATTATATACATATTTCCTTAAAAATGCTGAGGAATAGGTAAGATATATTTTGCTGTGTTTCTAGACTGCGAATACCTAATTACAACGCTACTTTTTTGTGGTAAAATTTTAAATCTCTCTCTCCGAATTAATGACTATACGTTGTATTTATGCTATCAACTTCACTATAGATTCTGGTCGTATTTTGACTTATGCTGCTTTTCTAAATGTTGTCACAGTGTTCTAGTTGATGTTGATAGTTTGGCATTTGTCAGTCTCGATTTATGCTCATTGAGATACTTAAAAATCGAAATTTTTATCCAGCCTCCCGTATACCAATCTTCAGTGATTAAAATATCCCTTAATCCTATTTGCATCCCATTATTTTGCGATGCCACATCTTCATTGCGATATGTTTCCTTGACTTTACAGCGTTTCGACAACACACTTCCAAATTATCATCAAACTTAGATCACATTCCAGTGGACTAACATTTTCCTGCAGACGCTCGAACAAACATCGCTTTGGAAATCTATATATTACAAGTTTGGTCTTATTGATTTAAAACGCTTTACTTCATCTTTCTATGATTGAATTCTTATAATCTTCCTTCCATTTTTTGTAGATTTTTTCAGATTTCTGAACAGCAATTGTATCCTGTAATCCAGGTTTTCTAAAAAAATTTTTGCAATAGAAATATAGATTGCGTTTCTTCGCAAAGTATTATCTTTGACATCTATTTCCGAGATTTTTTCTTTTGCTTTACTTGTTTAAAAATACAATTTCATCATTTGTCACTTGTATCGTTGTTTTCGGTCAACTATCGGGTGGCGCACCAATTGTGCTACAACAAGAAATTTAAATAACTTTTTTTTTAATCAACGTATTTCATTTATTTTTCTATTATTGTATAGAAAATTCAATTTAATTTTATATAACAAATTGTTTTTGAAGATGATAGACCGTAAATGCGACACCTGATCAGAATATTATTCATTGCGGCCTGAAGGGTTGAAGTCGGAATCGCCTCAATTATTGTTTTAATGGACTGCTTCAATTCAGTCAAATTCCTTGGTTTCGTTTTGTACACCTCTTGCTTGACATAACCCAATAAAAAAGTGGTGTAGTCAGGTGACCTTGGGGGCCAGCGGAAAGTGGAGTTTCTGGATATTAATTTGTTTGGGAATTTTCGTTGGAGCTCCGCCGTAACCGGTCTGGCTATATGTGCAGTTGCTCCATCTTGCTGAAACCATATGCTGTTGAAACGGATACGTCTTCGGCGCAGTTCTGGTTAAAAAAAACTCCTTCAACATCTTTAGATAACGGTCCCCATTGAGAGTCACCGTTACATCGTTTTCTTCAAAGAAGTATGGCCCCACAATGCACCTTGATGAAACTGCGCACCGCATAGTGACTCGTTCTGGGTGCAATTCCGTCTCATGGAGTATTTGTGGATTAGATTCACTCCATATACGGCAGTTTTGCTTGTTTACATTGCCGTTTAGATCAAAATAGACCTCATCAGACATAAACAAGCAATTTATCAAGCTGTTGTCTTCTTCGGCCATATCAAAAATTTTTGGCAAAATTCCAGGCAAATAGGCACATCCAGAGGGTTTAACTTGCTTGTAATTTGGACTTTGTGCGAAAACAAGTTTAAGTCATCACGAATTATCCGTTGTAGTGACCTTCTGCTAATTCCAATTTGCGCCGATAAGTTCCGAGTCGAAACGCTTAGATTTGCCTGAATTGACGATGCTACAGCCGCGATTGTGTCTTGAGCCCGAACATAGGGATCTCGATGGTACGGTCTTCGTGTGATGCTTTTCAGATTCGGCAAACATGTTTACCAGCCTTATAATGTTCCATCTACTCGTGGGAGTGTCGCCAAACTCCCGCCTAAATTCCCTTTGGACGGAAATGAAGGACTGCAAAGCATGGTACCGCTGCACTATCCAAATCCTCTTTTCGGTATCCCAAGCATTCAGTTTAATAAATCTAAGTAGTAACCTACCAAATAAAAAAATATAAGTCGATTACTCACACAGAAAAAAAGTTATTACGTTTCGTTTTTGTAGCACGATTCGTGCGCCACCCGTTACTTCTTTTCTTGTTTGTAAAATTACTAGTTTACTTTTTTCACTTCATAATTTACTGATTTAATTTGCTTGTTGCTTTTACGTATCCTGTAATATACAATTACATATTAACGCGGGTGTTTCTGCAGAGAATTCTTTTCTTTAGCATTAAAAAAACGTTGGAATACCAAAACCAAAAGTTTCTACGTTTCAAGTAAATCACCTAAGACCAATTTACAGTTTTACTTATCGTTAAGACTGCTTTTTCATGTTTCATAATAAATATTTATTTAGAATAAATCGTTTATGAAATATAGAAATATGCAGTGTGAAAAATACTTTGAACGGTAGTGTATACGTTGTCCTGTTGACAACATTGTAATTAAATACCAAATATTCAAACAAATAACGTCAGTGAGTCGAACATAAGAAATGATATAATGAAGATAATTTTCAAGGATATGTATTTAAATTAGATAAAGCACTAGGATTTGCAGTTTTAACTATTTAGAATAATAAAGAGTAAATGTAGACATACATAATTCAAAACTTGTTATGAAGATGGTCTATGAGGCGTAATGTACAGAAAACAAGTCACCGTAATATTGTATAACTATTAATATTCCGTAATAAACAATTTGTAAAGAGTTTAATGACCAATTTGGACACGCTATATTATACAAATTTCAGTGATATCTTCCCTAAATATTTAACATTCCTTTGGCACTTGTATTTAAAGTGGGGGTTAATTATAAATATAATTTTGATAAGTTATTCTTTGTTCAAAGGCAATTTGAAGCCATAGATATTTTTTGAACGTCTAACGCAATTAATACTTGTTGATCTCTTATATCTTGAAATGATTAATACTCGGTTGGAATCTTATACAATATTTACCTGTATCTGTACAAACACAAACCGTTTTTGCAAAATATACACCCACACAAATACTCTATTTTAACTTGTCGTCAATATAAAGCAAAACCTTGAAATAATCTATTCACAAATAATAAAAACAATAGAGCATCACCTACCTATATAAGGTTAATTGATTTGAATCCAAATTTTTAGTTGGTTTAAAATGCCTTGAAGTCTAAAATATTGCCTTTGTAGAAGTAACTATAATAAGTGTATTAGCGTAGCATTTAATTCTGTAAAATCTGTACATAATAAAACTGAAGTTATTCAATTTATAATTTTAGTACTACCTACTTTGTGTCGTATGTGATTGATATTTAAAAAAATGCATTAGCGATGTATATGAATAAGTATATGTATAATATTTAATAAAATATTCTATTTACAATGTAACAAAGTGATATTTAAGAACATTATATAATTTGTAATGTATACAATGCATTTTGTAATATAAGCAAAATAAAAACCGTTGCAAGCACTATCATGTTGCGTTTTTTTTTCTATAAATGAGAGGTTATAGTCACGAAGGCTTTACCGCCAATGAAAATTGAAGGTTATAAGGTGTAAATATTTTGTTATGAATGTTACGATAGCCATTATTATTTGAAGCTACGAGAAAATATAATAAATATTCTAATCTAGAATATCACAAAAATTGTCATACTTACAGCAATAATTTTTAAAATAAAATAATAAATATGACTTTATTAGACTCTATTAGTTAATTTTGATGGAACCTGTGGTAAATTAATCGCTGAAGGTTGATATATAACCCCTTTCCACATTAAGTTTCGTATTCTCTATACGTATTTCGACAACTAAGTTGTCATAATCAGCAGATAATGAAACACACCTGGAAAACTACGACAATAATACCCGTATGAAACAAATTCCGCACACGATCTGTATGGACGATCGTGTCCATTGAGTTTTGCTAAATTTGATTTAAATCTGTTTCAACGAAAGTATTTTCAAATCTTGTCTGTCTTTCCTTAATTGCTGACGATTCGTTAGGTTTGAATTGTAGAAGCACAGATTTTATTTGTTGGAAATTCTCGCAATAGAAAGCCGATTTCAATCATGTTGCTCAAGGAGTGAGAACTGGTTCCCGGGGCACCGTCTGTGGAATTCTTGAATTCGTTTCGGAGATTTCAAAAACACTTTCGGTATCTGAAATTAATGTATCCACCTCTGGATAACATTTTCGGAAACATGTGCTTACAAGGTGAAAAAAGCATGAACTTTACAGGTCCGTGTTACGTATCTCTAAAGGAATGGCCTACACACACATTGTCGCTGTGCCATTTTTTATCGTATCCAGCACTACCTTCGTAATTGCTTCACCAGTCCACTTTTACAATCTTTTGCAAACTAATACAATGAGAAACATCCCTTTAACAGGATCTAGAACACGCACTATAATATTCAAAATAAAACGTTTTATCGATCTATAGTTTCGTTGACACACCACAGCTGTTTATCTTTCACTACAGCTTTGATTACGTTTTCGATGTCGTCATGCACAGTTGGCATATGGCCCTGTAACGCTCTTCGAGATGGAAGCTTTCAATTGTGATTGTATTTATTCCAGAACTCATGAAACGGTTGCTTATCGAGTAGATGAAGTCTCAAATCACAGGCGATTATTATGAACAGTAAATCAAACATATCAGGTTGTTACATATGAAATGTCCGATTTTGTAAGGAATAAGAAAAGTCTAAATTTAAAAAATATAAATATTTATGCTGCAAAATAGTCTCCATTTACATCAATAGTTTGTTGCCAACGGCCTGGAAGCTGAAAAATTCCCTTTGAAAAGAAATCTAGGTTTTGACGGCTCACATATTGTTCAAACACTGCTATTACAGATTCCCGGTCAGGGAAGTCCCTATTTTTTAAGTGATTGTCTAAACTTCGGAAAAAATGAAAATCAGTTGGCGAAAGGTCAGGTGAATAAGGTGGGTGAGGGAGAATTTCGTAACCAAATTCCGAAAGTTTTTGGATTGTCTGTCGTGCAACATGAGGTCTTGCATTATCATGAAGAAGTATGGGTCCATATCTATTGACTAGTAGGGGCTGCAAGCGGCTCAATTTTCCATGCATAGTTTCCAGTTCGGCACAATAGGACGCTGCCGTGATGGTTTCACCAGGTTGCAAAAATGAATAGTGAATAATACCCTTACTGGTCCACCATACAGTCACCATAATCTTTCGCGGGTGAAGTGATGCTCGTGCATGCTGTCTTGGTACTTCACCTCGATCTAACCATTGTCCTGACCGTCTCCGATTATCATAAAGTATCCACTTTTCGTCACACGTTACCACTCGATGAAGAAACGGTTCAACTTTCTGTCGATTAGCCAAAGAGGTAGTCACCATAATCTTTCGCGGGTGAAGTGATGCTCGTGCATGCTGTCTTGGTGCTTCACCTCGATCTAACCATTGTCCTGACCGTCTCCGATTATCATAAAGTATCCACTTTTCGTCACACGTTACCACTCTCGATTAGCCAAAGAGGTAGCCACCTCTAATCGACGGAGCTTATTGGCTTCCGTTAATTGGTGCGGCACCCTTCGATCAAGTTTCTTCACTTTGCCAATCGAAGAAAGGTGACGACTAATGGTGGCAATGGACACTTGAAATGTTTCTGCAAGGCTACGCACTGTTGTCGACGGATTACTTTCAACTTCTACACGCAGCACGTTGTCATTAACGATGCTACGCGCATATCCGCGAGGCTCATTTTCCAAATCAAAATTTCCCTCGCCGAATTTTTTAAACCATCGCCGTAATGTGCGTTCATTACACGTGGTTTCACCGAACGTCTGATTAATTTCTCGCGTTGCTGCAGCTGCATTTAATCCCTTTTTAAATTGAAAGAGGTAAATTGCCCGAATATCTCTTGCCGACAGCATCTCCATAGGCGAGACAAGGACAGGTGTATTAATCTTTCCAAGAAATGGAACAGGTACACACTTCAAAATAAATACCCTTTTCTACAAATACAATAATAATTTTCACCAAAAACATACACGTCTTCACACAGGTGCGATTCAGTTCAGACTGAAGGAAAAAACGGACATTACATTTGTAACAACCTGATAAATTGGGTTTTTGGGGACACGTTATTTTTCTTATTTCGACTATATGATTTCTACAGTCGCGTTTGACCCAGCACATCAACGATTTATCGCGAACTTTACAGCATATCTTAGCACCATAATAAATCGGGAAATTCAATAATAAAGTTTCACACTGCGTCAATCAATAGTTTCGCTTTTCTCTTAGGCACGTCCGTCATATTTAATAATTACACGTTCGCCATATAAAGATCCGCCCGGTACTATCTATAATTCTACGCTTCATCTGTTTTAGTACAGTAAACTGACGAGGGCGCTGCGTACTCAGTACGAACTCGGCCCGCGGGAAGACATCCCAACTCTGGTTATAAATTTAAATATACTTAAGCACGTTTAAGGTAAGTATTAATAATATTGGCATTCAAAATGACTTCAAATTTTATCGAAGAGAATTAACGGATATGCTATACTTACTTTAACATTGAAAAATGTTAAGGAAAAAATTGCTTCGAGAACTAATGCTTTTACGTCAAATAGAGGAGTATTTATGGTAAACACAACACTTTGTTATTTCTACATATTTATAAATTAACTAGAAAATAATATTGAACTCTTTATCTTTGTTAAAAGAAAAATATTTGTCGATTATCTTGAAATTCCCAGAGAACTGTAATTTTTTCATAAAAGTAAAATAATTTGGTATTTTTTAAACGTTTTCTTTATGCGTCATTTTATGTTAATTACACAGGCCAACTAATATTTTTTAAAAACTTTTTTCAAAGTTCAACCTCTTTCTTATGTATTTTGGTGTGCTGAATCCAAAAAATTTTCAATCATTTTTTTCTACCACGTACCAATTTTTCGCAATCTTTTTTTTGGGTATGATAGTATTAAAATATGTATATAGTTAAGATTTAAATGTACGAAATTTATTATCAGAATATAATTGAAAAATTGAACATTTTATTATTACAATTGTAGTGTAAGTTTGAATATGAACAGTTTTTTACTCATTAATCTAAAGTTTTGTATTTCCTCAACCTCTTCACGGTAAAAGTTCTTCTTTGTAGTTTCCTCGAGCTAGGGCTCTGAACTTTTGCTCTCAATCGTCATTGTGATAAATCTTCACATTGATAGTCTTGGTTACTTCGATATTCAATCGTTTTCTTCACTATCTATTACCATTGCTGGTCTTCTGTATTTTTGGTGTGTTTTAGGGTAATCCGTTACGTGTGTAAGTGTCGCGTTTTTGTGTGTTTTTATCGCTTTGTACATAGAAGCTCTTTGCTCGCTTTTTAATGTGGTCGATTAGCGGTTCTAATCCCGCTTCTCTGTGTATTTGTGCGTTTCTCATGTACCACGGCGCCCTGAGTGCCATCCGCAGGGATTTGTTTTGAAACGCGTTTAGTTTGTTTTTGAGTGTCATATTTACGTGCAGCCATATGGGTGATGCGTATGTTGTGATGGGTCGTATTATTTGTTTGTAAATGAGTATTTTTGTTTTCGGTGTTAGTGTTGATTGTTTTCCGGGGTAAAAGTTCGAGTGTAGCTTTTCCTTTTATATGATGCTTCTGGAGTTGTTCGTAGAAGGGTCCAACAGTAATCTCCCATCATGTTGATATTCCAACGACCCTGATACAGTTTCTCCATCTCTTTTATATCCTAGTGGAAATGCTCCCGTTCTTCCTCACTTACAGCTCCAAGATTTTCAGATGTTTTGAACTATATTTTTGTAATTAAGGTCTTTCTGATTGCCTAAAAACAAGGTATTATTAAACGCTTATAATGCATAAATAACGTAAAGTAAACATGCGAAGAAACTTTACGTCCTGTGGTATTTTAAAGTTCATTTTCCGATTCAGCACGTCAAAAAGCATAAAGGGGAGTCAAATTTATAAAAAAAGGTTTTTCATGGTTGGCCTGTGTTATTAGTTAAGTTAGTTTATGAAAAAATGGCACTCAATAGTTTGTTGACTTAAAAAATTCCTTTTTCTTAATGTATATGAACCACTAAATCATTTTCCCTGCGAGTTAATGTACGAGCATAATGCATTCTATAAAGCAAATTTATTGAATTCGTTTCATTGTGCTGCAATAAAAAATACCGCATTGAATGAAGTCATTTTAATTTTAAATATTATTTATAAATAATTTCACATTGTAGTTAGGTTTTTATATTTGTTGAATTTTAATTTTCAATAACTATGTGAAGCTTTTTGCATTCGACTGTATATATTAGACACTTTGTACATATTGGAAAACTGAATTTTCGAAAGTATGATTTACAAATAGATGTA
>JAVIWB010004176.1:0-55773 GCA_031893035.1 Dermolepida albohirtum | reverse complement strand
AATTAAACGTACAATATAAAAGTGGAATAGCGACAATACAATGCGTTTATATTCTTCAAGTAATTAAAACCTTTCCGAAGATTTAATAATACATTTAGGGAAAATACACATAAATACACTTAGACGAAATTATATAAATACCTCAGTGTATTTATATGAATTAACACCTCTGTTCTGAGAATCGGTATAATACATTTACGTTTGAAAAATATAAAGTAAGCAGCATCTTCACCTAAATGAAAATTCAAGTAAAAATATATATTAAAAAACAAACTATTCAAAAAACTACGCGTACCATTACAACATAACAACCTGGTATATAAATTTAAGGAAAAAATACCGATTTGTCACAAATTACTTTCGCAAAATATTCTGCGGTAAAAAAAGCCCTATTTCGGCTGATCTGAATATTTCGAAGAATATCTACAACATTGGTTGTATAAATTACGGTTCTCGAAGTCCAGGCAATTTCAGAATGTTATAAATTTTAGACATTTATTTAATGATTATTTAGCGAAAATATTGTTGCTACGTTTGCAGATGACACTGCAATTCTAGCTACTGGAGACAACAACATTGATTCAATGACAAAGTTACAAACAGCTATTGTTGAAATACAACACTGGACAGCAAAATGGCGTATTCAAATGAATGAAAACAAATCAGTGCATATCGATTTTACTAACAAACGAATTGAGCATAAACCAGTATATATTAATCAACATATAATCCCGTACGAGAATACAGCCAAATATCTTGGTATGACCCTAGTTGCTAAACTCAGGTGGAAGCACATGTTAAGAAAAAATGTGAAGAGCTCAAGTTGAAGTACAGAAAAATGTACTGGTTATTGGGTCGACATTCAGCCCTGACAGTATATAATAAGCTTTTGCTTTATTAACAAGTTCTGAAACCAGTGTGGACTTATGGTACCCAGCTCTGGGGCTGTACCAGCCAAAGTAATCGAAACATTATACAGAGATTTCAGAATAGGGTACTGCGAGGCACTGTTAATGCTCCGTGGTATATTCGCAATGACAACCTGCATAAGGACTTGGAGGTGGAAACTGTCAATGATGTTATCAAAAAGTACGCCCAAAGACATGAACAACGGCTTCATCAGCACATCAATATCGAGGCTCTCCGGCTCCTGGATAATGATGGCTTAGTCAGAAGATTAAAAAGAGTGAAACCATTTGACCTAGTGCAGTGAAAATATTAATAAAAAACTCAGTGCACACAAAAAACAGTGCTAAATGTAAATGTCAGAACCAAAGTGACTATCATAGGATAAATGCTTTGTAATTTTAAAACTATAGCAAATTAGGTTAAAAACAAATAGCTCATTAGTGTTAATTTACTAGATTGCTATACAATAAATTCACCCAAAGGGGATGTCTTTATTTAAAATAAAAAAAAAATTTAATGATTAACGAACAAGTTGCACTAAGTCTAAAACTCTGTAATACTCTATCTGTAGCAGCAAATTGGTAAAGATGTAATTTGTTATAACTCCATGAATTAATAGTTGTATAATAGTAAATTTTGTTGGAGCCTGTAATTAATTGATTTAATCAAAAAATGATGAAAACTCCCTTAGCAAACCAATGTTCGTAATCTGTATACGTATTTCGACAACTAAATTGTCATTATGAGCAGAAATTAATCAGTATCGCACTTGAGTTCTCACAGAAATTTTTTTTTCCACACACGAACGTAACCTAAATGATTTCGTTACGCATTTAAATTCAAAATTCCTGAAATTGCGAAAGATAAGTCGAGGTAAATCGGGAAACCTGTATTTATAAAATAAAATTAAAAACCATACTGTAACAAGAAATACGTTGGCCAAATGAAACGCTCAATAGGGACCTGTCATAAAAAACATTTCTCGCACGTTAAGTTTAGTTGGCCAGAGAAATCCAGTTTAGCGAAACGTGTATTAGAGAATAAATAAAAATGTAGACAATCACCAAGAATTAAACAGCTACGAGAGAACCTTCATCCTGAAAATACACACTCTGTTTAACGTGGAGAGAGAATCTATGCTATATTCTGGCCTCTATGAGTTCCTGGAAGATACGGTCATTAAAAATGGTGCTTAAGTGTAAGTGGATGTATTAGTACCAGTGTTAGTTTCGAAGTTTAGGGAATATTGGCCTATATGTCTCTTGTGAAAGACAGTATGTGTTTGGTCTTCGAGTAAAATAGTTCGAGCATTTTTCTGTGTGAGCTTACCGTGGATACAGTTGCGATACTCCGATTAAATTCTGCTGATAGTGACTGACAACTTAATTATTGAAATGCGTATACAGAATACGAACATTGATGTGGTAAGGGGTTGTTTACCTTTCTTTTAATTAATATTTAAATATTAAGAAAAAGCTTAGTAACTACATTACACCTTTGAAACGCACATTTAACTAATGTGTAATCCTTCACTTGATATTTTTACAGTGGCCTGGTAACATTCGTCAGACTAGGTGTATGGGACATACGGAACACAACCAATGATACGGACGCCGAAACTTTTAAAGTAGACACCTTTATTCCGCACCCATTATATATACCCCGACAGAATTATCACGATATAGCTCTTATTAAACTAAACGAATCAGTAGTGTTTAATGCATTCATAGAACCTGCTTGCTTGGCGACCCAATGGGATTTGAGAAACCTTGTTCTCAATGTAACTGGTTGGGGACTCACCGAACCCCTAGGCGACTCGGCTACCATTTTGCAAACCGCCGCTCTACAATACGTTTCCAACCAAAGATGTCAAAGGTCTTACGAAGGTGTGAGGGGACTGCATGCTGGAATTATTGAAACTCTGCAAATATGCGCCGATGGCGGTTCGGAAAGAAGAGACACTTGCCAAGTATTCCTAGTTTTTTAAGTAAAATTTTCTAATTTAAGTCGCTAATATGTTGCAGGGTGATTCAGGAGGTCCGTTACAATTCCCGAATACGTTTTATAACTTCGCGACTTTTCCTGAAATTGCCGGAATTACTTCCAATGGTCGAGGGTGTGGCCTAGTAGCCGGAGTTTATACAAGAGTGTTGCCGTACGTATCTTGGATCGAAGGAATAGTGTGGCCAAACGAATAACACTGTTTCACTAGTAAGTACATAGTCAGGCACATGAATTTCTCGAAGTTCTTTATGAATAGGCTTTGTTTTACATTTGTCATGAGCTACATTTGTCATTATCGAAAAAATGTCGGAGAAAAACATTAATTATTTGACTAAAACTGCAGTATAGTGTTGTCTCTTCCTATTTTAACATTTGACAATACTAAATATATAATATATTAAAGAACGACAGCTATAAGACTGGTCTTACCACACGAGACCAAGATTTTCGCTTCGCTTGTGACATCCTGAAAGGCGAATGCTTCATTATTCCTAATTCACCTCTTTTGTGATATTTTTTACACATTTCTGTGCATTTAAAACTAAGCATTTACGTAAAAATAATCACGTGCTATGTAACACCTCAAATGTAGAGAAAATATGGTGCGATACCAAAATCACGACTAATACCCTTACATACATTAATTTAATTAATTAATTAGAATCGTTATTAAAAACGTTATATCTTTGGTATATAAAGATGTACACAACATTATTGAAAAGTTTAATTTGATTTCGAAAAAGATATGTATAATCACTAATTGATTATCTTGTTTCTAACACAGTCAGTGCAGTGAGATATTTTGCCAACGTCTATAAGGGACAAACCATTGACTTATACACTTTCGTTGTTAAAATACTTAAGTTTAGAGCATGATTTCTGAGAATTCTAAAAATGCACATACTGTGATGTAAATCGAATTAAAATATCAAGTTATACGTATGCGTTTTAGCGATTTCATAATAAGTTGAATATTGTAGAATCAGTTAGATAGAGTATTTGATCAATAAGGTTGATATATAACCCCTTTCCACATTAACTTTTGTAAATTCTGTATACGCACTTCGACAACCAAGTTGTCATCATCAGCAGATAACCCCAAAGTATCGCACCTGGTAAAACACGCCGAAAAACAACTGTACGAAAATCAAACTCCGTACGCGATCCACACCGCTCAAAACCAAGATGAACACTGTGTTTGTTTCACAAGATTTTTAAAAATTATTTTTACTTAAACTAACATGCACTACATTGAAAACGGGGGTTACGGTCAAGACAAGTGCCTGCCTATGATTTATTATATTGTTCCTCTTCTGACATTAAGTAGAGAGAAAAGGGACGATTGTAAGGGGCCTGTTTCATTATTGTTCACCACCTGGTTTAAATTCTTAAAGATGTGCATGCTTTCATTGTGTCTAGTTCTCGATAATTATACACGTTTTTTATCAAATGTAAACAATCCATATTAACACTGTGGTTATTTTCTAATACATGTCTCGCTATACCCGATTTTTCCGGTCGGTTGAATTTTATGTGCGAAAGGTGTTCTTTATACCTGGTTTCGATCGATCTTTTAGTTTGGCCGATGTATTGTCTATTGCACTCTAAACATTCAATTCGGTAGATTCCCGATTTTTTATTTTCTTCGATTTTGTCTTTTGCATTTCCTAAAAACGTTTTAAGAGAATTATTGGGGCGGAAACAGACTTGAAGCCCGTGTTCTTTAAAAATACTATTTAGATTTTTTGTCATACGATGATAAGGTAAACAAACAAACTGCTTTTCCCGATTGCTCTGTGGTGATAGACATGTGTTGTCACGGATTGTTTTTCTTATGTTGGCCTTTCTAATTAATCCATTGATTATTTCCGAATCAAAACCATTGTATCTCGTGATATTCTTAATGACGTTCAATTCTCTTTCATATCTTACATTTGTTAGTGGGAAATTGATCAAACGATTAATAAGAAAATTGAATGAAGCCATCTTTTGTTGCATGCTATGATTTGAGTCCGCCGTGATGAATCTATTGACATTGGTTTCTTTCCGAGAATGTCAATAGATTCATTACGGCGGACTCAAATCATAGCATGCAACAAAAGATGGCTTCGTTCAATTTTCTTATTAATCTTTTGATCAATTTCCCACTAACAATATATAGCGAGACATGTATTAGAAAATAACCACAGTGTTAATATGGATTGTTTACATTTGATAAAAAACGTGTATAATTATCGAGAACTAGACACGTATGAAAGCATGCACATCTTTAAGAATTTAAACCATGTGGTGAACAATAATGAAACAGGCCCCTTACAATCGTCCCTTTTCTCTCTACTTAATGTCAGAAGAGGAACAATATAATAAATCATAGGCAGGCACTTGTCTTGACCGTAACCCCCGTTTTCAATGTAGTGCATGTTAGTTTAAGTAAAAATAATTTTTAAAAATCTTGTGAAACAAACACAGTGTACATCTTGGTTTTGAGCGGTGTGGATCGCGTACGGAGTTTGATTTTCGTACAGTTGTTTTTCGCCGTGTTTTACCAGGTGCGACACTTTGAAATTATCTGCTGATGATGACAACTTGGTTGTCGAAGTGCGTATACAGAATTTACAAAAGTTAATGTGGAAAGGGGTTATACACTCCGCGCAACATGAATAGGACCAACTGTATATATGACATTTGTAGTTGGTATAAACATGGTAGCGCGCTGGAATTGTTATTTTCGAAAATAAGAGGGTTGATAAAAAGATGTATGTAGGTACCAAATATAATTTTTGTAAAAGTCAGTGCAAATGTACATTACTAATGACAATAAGTAGAGTAATTAAACGCCACTTGTATACGACCAATCTACAAAATAAAGGATTCGTTTGCAATAACAAAATACTTTATTGTTCAATAATGAGTACTTTTGCCATTATTTCTTATAACCTCAAATAGTCGGGATGGAATGGAATTATACAGGGTTCTCAAGTAGTCAACGGGAAGTTCCGCCCAACTTCGTTTCAGCGCCTGCTCTAGTTCGTCAGCGCAACTGAATTGGGTAGCATTGGAGTACAATTTACGCGACAACCATCCCCAAACATTTTCTATGATGTTCAGGTCGGGGGAGAGCGATGGCCAATCGAGAACCTCCATGCCTTGTTCTTGAAACCAGCGTCGAACAATGCGCGCGGTGTGAATACTGGCATTATCCTGTTGGAAAATAAATGGCCCACCTGCCATAACGTTGGAAAATTTGTCTTTCACCTTTTGCAGCAGCTGGACGTACTTTTCCGAATTCTGTCTGCCCTTCACTATTACTAAATCAACAGGTCCGTTATAGGAAACAGCTCCCCATACCATGACTGAACCAACATCGGCTCGCCTTCGTGACTGAATCACTTCATCTTTACGTAAATCGTGGAAATAATAAGAAAACCCATCCGGGCCATCTAAATTAAACTTCTTCTCGTCACTGAAAATAACAGTTTGCCATTCTCTTGTCCACCCCATTTTTGCTTGAGCAAACTGAAGACGTGCAGTGCGCTGAAATTCCCTTAAAGGAGGCCGTCGTTTAATTTTCAAACGTTTTAAATGCGGACAGGTCTTCAGTAACTTCTGTACAGTTCTTACCGATGCATTCGTTCCAACGTTATTCGCGATTTGTCTTGCCGTTAATGCCGAATTCGATGCTTCGCGTAATATGGCTCGACGTTCTCTCTTAGTTGTAACGGATGTTGTTCGCCCTTTAAAACGTTTTCCATAATTCTCGGGATCCCTAATAAAATTGTTCACAACCTGGTGTGATCGACTTATTTTCTTTGCAGTAGCCCTTGAGGAATACCCTTCTTGATGGAACGCTTTAATTTTTCCAATTTCTTCCATACTTAAGCACTTCTGTCGTCCCATCGTTGCACAATACCCTTAATTACAGATGTTTGTTTATCCGGATACACGTTGTAACTCGACACTCATCCGGTAGCTTACTATTAAATACTGGTCGTATCCAACCGGCGCGGTGCATTTTATATGTATGTGGTACTTACGTCACCCAATGCATAACGTTAGGCACTATTGCGCAATGATGCGTATTATTTGCCATACCATACCATTACAAACTTGCATTGTATTTTTAGTAAATGAATTGTTTTTCAAACCACCGAAAGCTTGCAACAAGTCGGGTGGTCCTATTCATGTTGCGCGGAGTGTATATCAACCTTATTGATCAAGTCAATCAACCACAGGCTCCATCAAATTCAACTAGATAGAGTATGTTTTAAAAACAATATATACGTGTTAATAAATATAACATTTTGAAATCATATTACACAGATTACTAGGCATTCCTTTAAAAATAGCATACTAAATGTTGTAAGGAAAAGATTCGGTAGATGACCAGAGCGAATTAAGAATTCTATTTAAAAATGTTAGATAGTAAAAATCTAACGCAAAATCTTTTTGTAAATAAAAAAATTAAATTGGAAGGAGTTAAGAATATAAATTTGAGACATTTTAACAAGGAAAAAAGATTATTGGACCCTTTACGTGATCAATAAACAACAAGAACGCGGCAGGTTCCTTGGCTTTAGTTTCGTGCAAAGGGCTCCGTAAGAATACCGCGCTTTACGATAATTTAATAGCGTTGTTTTATTTCCAAATTGAATTGGTTGATTTAGTACATAAAGTGAAGTCAATAAAGCTCTTAAAATATGTATTTATTTATAATTGTTACCCAATTCTGTTTCAGATATGGTGGTGTTTGTTGCATTTACAATGTAGAAGATGAGGCATACTCGGATAGCAACATTTTCATCATCAGAACAAAATTTGTAATATACAGATGATGTAACATAATATTTAGATAATATAAAAATATGTTTATAAATATCCACTCAAAACATTCAAGTATTTATTTCTATAACTTTGATAACAATATTTAAAAAACACAAAACGTCATTCAATGTAACTCCCGTACCCGTTTGAGCCTAGATTTGACTTTAATCAAATTCTAATTTATGCAGTCTGTAAATGTATAATAAAGAAATGTTTACAATCCATAATTACCCGGGGCGTATGGCCTTTTTGCACTTACATTACTTCCACTAGCACTTAATATAAAAAATAAAAGAATTGCTTAATTGAATTGAAATAAACAAATTCAAAAACACTCATTAAATATACTGTGGTCAGCAATTCACGGATAATCGTTAGGTAGAAGGATTCTATAGATAATTCTGATTTAATCACTAAGGTTGATATATAACCCCTTTCCATATTAACTTTTGTAATTCTGTATACGCATTTTGACAACCAAGTTGTCATCATCAGCAGATTAACCGCAAAGTGTCGCACCTGGTAAATCACGGCGAAAAATACCTGTGCGAAAAACACACTCCGTACGCGGTACACGCCATTGAGAACCTAGACGTACACTAAATGTTCGTTTCACAAGATTTTTGAAAATTGTTTTACTTAAACTAAGATGAATGACATTGGAAAAAAGGGGAACACGGACACGACCGATAAGTACCTGCATGTGATTTATTACTGTGTTTCTCTTCTTCGGACATTAAGCAGACCGTAAAGGGTCGTCTGCAATGGCCCATTGTCGCTATTCACTACATGGCTTTTCTTTTTAAGACGTGCATGCTTTCATACGTGTCTAATTCACGATAATTATACACGTTCTTTATCATCAGTTTTGTCAGATGAAGAAATTATAAGCATGGCAAACAGTAGCTCAGATGAACCTGAGCGAGACAATGGATTGGAAAACACTGATGAAGACGATGTAATTGTTTCAGAGACCACTTTAAAAGAAGCGATGGGGGCATCTAGCACATTGCTGAATTTCCTGAATAGCCTTGGTTGTTCCGGAATTACAGAGCAGGATAAAATTCAAGTTTATCGCATCCAAGAAAAACTTATAAAGAAAATTATAAGTTGAAAAATATTAGACAAACAACATTACACGACTTTTTTTAAGAAATTGTATCCTTTTTTTGCTTAATGTCCTTTTTTGCCTCATGTCCTTTGTTGACTCATGTTTTCAGTAGAAAATTTAATGTATACATACTTGCTATCTGCTTCTGGGTTTCCGGGCTGGAACCGCGTCACTAGTATATCTGCCGACGTTTCGTACCCGGCAGATATACTAGTGACGCGGTTCCAGCCCGGAAACCCAGAAGCAGATAGCATGGACCACGACCGCGGAAGTCTACGTACCAAAGTATACATACTTATTTAATTTAAAAATGTACATAAACTTCTTGAATTAGTTTTTTTTTAATGTAAATATGTATGTACACCAATGTTCACTTGTTAAATAATAAAAATATTAAAAAAACTGTATAATCAAAATTGTCATTCGATTAACCGTGAAAATCGATTATCCGTAATGCTTCTGGTGCCGACCATCACGGATAATCGAGACCCGACTGTATTTGTTTCAAAAGTTATCGAAAAAAGATATTTGTATGTGGTAGTTTACAGGTGTCGTGTCATCTGATCTTCAACTAAAGGACAAAACAATCAAGTCAAGTGTGGTACTCTCGTAAATTAGAAAATTTGAACTAATCCATCAACCAAAAACTTTAAAAGCTTGTTAATTTTAAAATTAACGGATTCATTCATCACAACACTAGACAAACACAAGTTTGATTGGCCATGAAGAATTATTAGATCTTGGATAGGATGCCACAGCCATCATACTCGCCTGATATTGCACTTTGACACTTTAACTTGTGTCTTTTTCCAAAATTCCTTGCATCGTACAATGTTCGACTTAGAACAGGTTCTGAATCAACGCATTGTAAATATTTTCGCTAATAAAAGTAAAAAAATAAACTACGAAATCAACGACAAATGGCAGAAAAACGGCTAATGTATATAATTGATTATTCTCGTTTTGGTAATGATTATTAATAATAAAAAAAAAACGCTAAGGAGCAAACAAAACACTTTGCCTAAATTTCGCACTGTATTATATATAAACAGCGATTAGTTTCGTCTGTTATGACATTATAGAGCAAGTACAATACAGGTTACAATCACCTTTATATAGGAAAACGAAGAGCAGCACTTAAATCTGTTTACAAGAAAGGGGCAGAGACCAACACTTTTCTTGTAATTTCTTTATAATATAGTGTGAAATCGAGTGTGTTTTATTTATTCTTTTTTGTAATGGAACTTTAAGAAAGTAACTGCATCAACAATAAATTATTTAATAATAACAATGACTTATGAAAAGCAGAAAGAAATATGCTATGGCGCAACATAACAAAATTAAGTCAAATTCCAAAACTATTAATTTCTATTGTGAAGATGTGATTTTTAATACATACATTTCTAAGAACATATTGCGCAACTTGATTAGAAACTTATAACAAGATGAAACTAATTTCAAATTCAGATTGACATAAATTCGTAAATATATTTGAAATGAAAGTTGTTTGACCTTTTTAAATAACCAAGTGAATATGTTTATACAAACAGCAGCCTAAAATTGTAGATTAGTAAAGGCCAGAACATCAACGAAGTTAACAATGATCGGATTTATTTCTATCGTGCTATTATCTACAATCAGTGTCATCCGTGGACATTACTTATTACAATGGATAGGTAAGTAAGCATAATATTATACTTAACACATTTAACTATAGATTAAAATTTATGCAATCACTAACTTTTAGGATATTTTTTGTTAATATACGAGGGAGCGTTTTTATATTCGCGGAATGGGGGACAAGGGGTGGAAATAAAAAAACCAAATTATTTTTCTTTTTCAATATATTCACCTGCAAGACGGATACATTTTTCACGTCTTTCAATTAATTTATTTATACCCTCATAAAAAAATTATTTCTCTTTATCTGCAAAATACGCTGAAACTGCCTCCTTGACTTCATCATCGGCAGTAAATTTTTTACCCCGCAGCTCTTTTTTCATTTTCGGAAACAGGTAATAATCACTCGGGGCCAGGTCTGGGCTGTAGGGTGGGTGATTCACAATTTCGAAGCCCACCTTATGCAGGGCAGCTAACGCAACGCGGCTCTTGTGGACGGGCGCGTTGTCGTGCAAAAGCAGAACACCTTTTGTCAATTTTCCCCGTCTTTTCTCTTTAATGGCTTCTTTTAGTCGCTCTAATATTGAAGCGTAATATTCTCCGGTTATAGAAACACCTCTATCTTTATAATCAATCAACAATATTCCTTCCGAGTCCCAAAATACCGTTGCCATGAGTTTCCCAGCTGATTGTGACACTTTAAATTTCTTGGGAGGTGCTGTGCCCTTTTTATGCCACTGCATGGAGTCTTGTTTGGACTCAGGTTCATAATGATGAACCCAAGTTTCGTCTCCAGTAACAATTCCACTCAATACACCATCCTTGTCTTCATTACAGAGGTCCAAAAATGCACGCGAACACTCTACGCGCTGTTGTTTTTGCGGCGGCGTGAGCATTCTCGTCACCCATCTTGCGCTGACCTTAGACATGCCGAGATGATCGTGTAGGATTTTAAAAATTGTTGTATCGGATACTCCAACCATTTCTGCGAGTTGTTTCTTCTTTAGTCGAGCATCTTCGAGTACAATTTGTTCAACTTTTTGGATAAGTGCTGGCGTGGTCACCTCAATGTTCCTGCCCGGCCTCGGGTCGTCTTCAAGGGATTCCCTTCCTTGTTTAAATAAACTATGCCACTTGTACACCATGGTTTTTCCTGGACAAGAGTCGCCGTAAACCAATGACATCTCATTCATTATGGTCGCGACTGATTTTCCTTGCCTGGTAAGGAAGTTTATAACGGCACGATATTCGATTTTTTCCATATTTCACTTTTCACTCCTGATTATGTTACTTGGTTGACGATAGCTCAAAGACTAACTGTCTAATAACAATGAAACTTCGTGTTTATACTAATCATGAGTCGCTGTACAGGCCACGCCCCCAATGCGTCTACTCACCCCTCTACAACCCGCTCATTCCGCGAATATAAAAACGCTCCCTCGTACAAATACAAAACTAAATTATCAAATAAAGTATCAACAAGATATTATAGTAAATTATGTTAACCAAGTGACATTAGAAGGTACTGGGTGAGCAAACTCAAGTGAAGTGTGGTGGTATCATAAAGGTCCCTAGTTTCATTTTTTTAGTTTTCGTAAGTTGTCCATAAGAATTTCTGAGTATTACCGATACGCAGTTTTTACTTACTTACGTATTTTTGGTTAAATTATTTAGTTCGTTTTTTTATTTAGTTTTGTCTTCCTTCGTATTTTGACTAATTTTCTGGCTATTGTAAGTACGTTTGTAAATTTCTCATCTGTCAAATGTCAAGAACCGTGTGAAGTGATGTAGCCAACATTTGAAATTGAGCTAGGGACCTTTATGATACCACCACACACTTGAGTTTGCTCACCCAGTATTTAAGTTCGAAAATTAAAAAAAATTAAATATCGGGAGTGAGTTGAAGTTGAACTTAAACATCGTTGTGTATATAGTTAGCGCTTCCAAGTCTTGGCGGCGTATCAAAGTCGCCGGACACCAGGTCGTGTGCGCTTACTTAATGCACAGATGAATTTAGTACAATGCGTCAGCTCGGTGAATCTGTGAAAACAGTTGTAGTATTTGTTATATTTCTGTTTTCATATGTAAGGTAATAATGTCTTAAATATTTGGATGGGAAACTTGTGATAGTTCTACAATCAGTAGAAAAGGTAACGTAAAAAAGTTCATCAAAGAATTTCCGGCGATAAATCTTTGTCCTTCCAGAATAAATTTGCGTGTAAAGAACACATTAAGACTGCATAACATAAATTGATTTAATTTCGATATCTACTGTTCGTAATTTAACGTTTTCTTTACTTGCTAAAAGTGAATTTCAATAATTCTGGCTTACATACGATTCCAAATGGAATTACCATCTTGCCGAACATTACAAAATCACGTAGGCTCTGCCCACAATAAAATTGTGAATAATATTATTTCTGATTTCATTAATAATAAGTTGTGGTTATGTGTGGATGAGACTGCAGACTGTGAAAAAATTCTGCTGTCAATGTTGTAATACAGGTTAGTAGAAAAGCAAAAATGAAACACCATTTCTGTAATGATTTTCTGGAAGCTCTGCAAAATACTGTTCCACGACTGAAATAGCTTCTTCATTCGCTGAAAAACGCTTTCCACGAACGAATTGTTTCAAGTTTCTGAAGAGGTAGTAATCACTTGGAGTCAAATCTGGTGAATACGGTGGTTGTTCAAGCAATTCGTACTTTAATTCATTCAATTTAGCCATCGTCAAAATACTTTTGTGTGAAGGCGCATTGTCTTGATGAAAAATTATTTTTTTTCGCTAAACCAGGTCTTTTTTCACGAATTTTTGCATCCAGTTGATCTAAAAGGTTACAATAATACTCTGAGTTAATTGTTTTATCTTTTTCAAGATAATCAATCAATAAAATTCCTTTTGAATCCCAAAACACTGATGCCATAACCTTTTTCGCCGATCGTCCTGACTTCACCTCTTTTGGAGTTGAACAACCAACCGTAGTCCACTGTAATCGTTCTTGTTTCAATTTAGGATCATTGTGGTAGATCCAAGTCTCATCCATAGTTATAAAACGAGCAAGAAATCGATTCTATTCCGCTTGAAACTCACCAAATTACGCTGAGAAATTTGTTTTCGATCCAGTTTTCGTTCGAATTGTTAACGAATGCGGCACTAACTGTCCCAACAGCTTTTTCATATGTCATTCTTCATGTAAAATATGGAGTACTTGTTCGTCTGAGATGCCTATGGTATTAGCAATTTCACGCTTAGTCAAATTCAGATCTTCACTAACCATATTATGTACTTGCTCAATGATTTCTGCTGTTTTTGGTCGTCCACTACGTGGTTCATCTTCAACGCTTGTACGACCACGTTTAAACTCTAAAACCCATCGATGTGCTGTTGGAAATGAAGGAACACATTCCTTTAACACGTTCACAATTTTTGTATGAATCTCTGTTGCTAATAAACCTTCCAAAACAAAGAATTTTATCACAGCGCGATATTCAGTTTTTTCCATTGTTAAAAAATACACCGACACGTCTAATTCAAATGGATTGCTACCAATGAATGAATTGACAGATCGAGATAAAATTTTTAGTGTGTTCATATGACACATGAAATTTTAAAATGACGTATGAATTTCGATGCTTAATAGGTGTCGCTTTCAAAACTTTTCTACCCACCTGTACAAACACTACAACCTCTCAAATATATATAATATCACTATCACTAGTTGGTAATATTAAAAAAATGTACTAAAGGAGCAACTCTGATCAACTTTTAGCTCTCAACAGATTAAGTGTTATTGTTAATGACTGAAATTGTCGCAAGCATGTAAAATATGGGTCGCTCTCTTTAAAATAGGTGCGGTAAATACATATAACATGTAAATTGTGCTTTAAGTCTAGTGGCACAAGCTATTAGAGATTAGATTTAATTGCTTAAACGAAAGTTCTTCTTACAAATCCCTTAAACCAATTGGAGAACTTCAAATATAGTGCCTTTTAAGGATAGGTACAAGATTTTATTGCAACACGTAATTATCCGAAGATTATCTGTAATTATGTACAAAATAGCTTTCTAAAAGTAAGGTAAACATTCATAGTAACTTTTGGTTTACATCCACCTTTAGTTAAGCAGGTAGAGAAATTTATTCATTTATGAAGACAAAATCGCATTAATGTTCTTAGAAAAGCCATTCCTTTACCCAATATATTCTATTAAAAATATTCTTATAACCGAATAGTTTTGTTAATACTTAAAGGGAAATGGTTTTGTTATTGAAATTTTAATTCCTTTAACCGATATATTCTAAGAGGGTTTCTAATAAACGGGTTTCACTGTATTATAAATTAGATTGAATTGCTTAAACGAAAGCTGTTCTTTTAAATCTGTTAAGCGAATTCGAGAGCTTGAAATATAGTGTCTTTTAAGGATGATGGCTACTTACTATTAATTTTTTTGACGAAATAAAAGATTCAATGAGTATTCTAAGCCCGTCCAAATATTTAAAAGAATCTTCTGTTAAAAATTACGTAACGATCAACAAATTATGTGCGCCATCAATATTGAAATAAATTCCTCTGTAAAAATAAAAACTCTTTTTTGAAAAATTGCTTTTACTTAAAGTGAATTACAATTCATTAAATTCAATACTTTCATTTCTAAAGACCTGGTATAATAATATCCCCCAACATCCAATTGAGAACGGTTTGTTAATAAGAAAAAGTTACGAAAACAAGATGTTACGACAAAAGCGAGAATCGTATGCTCGCACGATGAAAATCGTTATGTAATTAGGTTTATAGTCAAATTCGAAGTTATGAAAAAAAATTTGCATAAGTAATAGATTAAATCCTTTATTAACAATCAATAATCTGAATTATCTCTTTTAATAAAATTTAAATTTTAAAGAAAAATGAGTCATAAAATATGCAATTTCCAATGTTACATATACACGTATACGTATGTACATGGTTTTGAGACCAATTTTATATTGAATTCCAATCTTTCTCGATCACTCCCACATTTTCAGTTACAAGTCTGCATTGAAAACGTATTTTAATAACAACGTTGTCACCTTTAGCAGCAAGATCAACAATTTTACTGGAGATTTTCATTAATAGTGGAATGAATTTTCCTGTTACAAGATAATATTAGGTGCGCAACTAAGTTCTCGCTGTTTTTCAAGAGATGGCTCCAGTAGTAAGTGCTGGTCGATTGTGACATAACCAAAACGTCATAAACCAAGCTTAGACATATGATAAACAAACCGCTTTGACACATTAGTGATTTTGCTTTTGCGTCATATACTTTTGTTTGTGTGAAAATGTCTGATTTTGTGCCAAATAATCGTCATTTGTGGGAAGTGTTGCTTTTCTTCTTTCATTCGAAGAAAACGGCGGCTGAAGCGCATCGAGAACTCCAAAAAGTTTACGGAGATGCTGCTTTAAGTAAAACAACGTGCCGTGATTGGTTCCGTCACTTCAAAGACGGTGATTTCGATGTTGACGATCGTTCGCGTGAAGGAAGACCAAAAACCTTCACAGACACTGAATTGGAGACATTACTCGATGAGGATCCGTGCCAAAAGCAAGAAGAACTTGCTTCAACATTAACAGTTACCCGCCGAATCATTTCCCAGCGATTGCATGCGTTGGGAATGATTCAAAAACAAGGAACTTGGGTTCCTTATGATTTGAAGCCAAGAGACGTTCAGTGTCGTTTTTTTGCCTGTGAATAACTGCTCCAGCGGCAAAAAAAGAAGGGTTTTCTTCATTGCATCGTTACTGGTGATGAAAAATGCATTCATTATAGCAACCCAAAGAGAACAAAGTCATGGGGACAGCTCGGTCATGCTTCTACGTCGTCGGTTCGACTGAATATTCACGCTGCGAAGGTTTTGGTGTGTATTTGGTGGGACCAGGGCGGTGTTATTTATCATATTATGAGCTGTTGAAACCGAACGAAACCATTACTGGAGAACGGTATTGAACTCAATTGATGCGATTGAGCCGAGCACTGCGCGAAAAGCGGCCACAATACGAGCAGAGGCACGAAAAAGTGATTCTACAGCATGACAACGCTCGGCCTTACGTTGACAAACCCGTTAAAACCTACTTAGAAACGCTCAAATGGGAGGTCCTACCCCACCCGCCATATTCCCCAGATATTGCGCCGTCCGATTATTACCTGTTCCGTTCGATGGCACATGGTCTGGCTAATCAGCAGTTCCGCTCATATGAAGACATCTCAAAATGGCTTGATTCGTGGATAGGCTCAAAAAACGAACACTTCTACCGTGACGGTATTCGAGCTCTGCCAGAAAAATGGCAAAAAGTTGTCGCTAGCTATGGGCAATATTTTGAATGATTTATTTGTGAACATTTCTTCCCAATAAAGTTGCATTTTCATCAAAAAAACAGCGAGAACTTAGTTGCGCACCTGATATTTTGAATTTTTAATGCTTTTTTAATGAAATTTATCTAATTCCATCGATTATAATACGTCCTTGTGACATCAGAATGAAAAACGAGTTTTATTAGTGGGTTTATTTGTATTTGGATATAAAGAAGTTTCTTTAAAAATATAAGGTTTTCCAATATGGATGATATAATTTTGAAGTGACATTTCGGCCATTTGTAATATGTCATGATCTGTCATTTGTTTTTCATTGTATTCAGTAGTGTTTACAATTTCATCATGGAGAGATATACGCAAGAACAACGTTTACAAATTATTCAGTTTTATTATCAAAATAATCGTTCTCCAATTGCAACTTTTCGTGCGCTTTTGCCATTTTATGTTCGTAATAATCGTCCAAGTGTGCTCGCTATTCATCGAATTGTTAAAAATTTTGAGGTTACATTTTCTTTACATAATTTTCAAGTGCCAATAACACAAAGAACCGCTCGAAGTAATGCAAATATTGCTGCCGTTCAGGCAAGTGTTACTGAAGACCGTAATTTGTCGATTCCAAGACGTTATCAACAATTGCTGATTTTGCCTTGGAACAACTTGAAAACGATAACGATTTTTTTAAGAAAATCATCTTCTCTGGTGAGGCTCACTTTCATCTGGATGGTGTGGTAAATAAACAAAACTGTCGATTCTGGTGCGAAGAAAATCCACAAATTATTTATGAAAAACCATTACATTCACCTAAATTGACAGTTTGGTGTGCTTTTTGGTATGGTGGAATTATCGGTCCGCACTTCTTTCAAAATGAAGCTGATATCACCGTTACTGTCAATGGGTATAGATTGATGATAACCAACTTTTTATGGCCGACATTGGAAGAAGTTGATCTTGACAACATTTGATTCCAACAAGACGGGTCTACGTACCACACAGCAAATGCAACAATAGAATTATTGCGAGAAAAGTTTGGAGACTCGATTATTTCAAGAAATTGTGATATTGAATGGCCTCCAAGAAGTTGTGATTTAACACCATTAGACTATTTCTTGTGGGGTTATTTGAAGTCATTGGTCTATCGAAATAAACCAGACTCTCTTCAAGCTTTACAAGTCAATATTGAACGTGCCATTTATGACATACTACTAGCTTTAATGGAAAAAGTACTCGAAAATTGGGTTCGTCGAATTCGTTCCTGCAGAAGAAGTCGTGGAGGCCGTTTAAATGACGTTTTATTTAGAACTGAATTGTATCGATTGTACTTCACATTAAATAAGAAACTTTTGAGTTTTCTTAACAATAAGTGTGTTTTTTTTTTCTAAGGAAATCATATCACTCTTATTGGAAAACCTCTAAAATTTCCAAAAATATTAATTTTGAACAACTGCTTTACTATTCCAAATCAAAGTTTTGAAAAAACTCTACAAACACGATCTTTTATTTAAGTTTCGCCATTTACGAATAAATTCTTATTTCTCTTAAACACACTAATATAAAGTTTCATTTAATGTACAGATTGTTAAATAATATACTGTTCGTAAATTAAGAAGAAAAAAGCTACAATTTCTGTGCATCTGAATTAACACTAATGTTATTGAAACAATTCTATTACAGAAAATGGTGGCGTATGCGTAACTCCATATGACGGCATATTTCATTGCGTTTATCCTGACAGCTGCTATCCAACGCAATACGGGGGGCCAGAGAATCAGGGGATAGTATGTAGTGTTAGTGGCGCGGTTACCATAATGTGTTGTGTAAATCACAATACGGAAGATCGATCGAGTGTAGAAAACTCATACCCCAATAACAACCACGTTCTTGTCACAATTAATTCAACATTAGAACAGTCACTGTTAGACACTTTTAATCAAAATCTACGGTCATGTCTCGCAAGTGGTTTTGTACTAGGAGGGGGTTTAGGTGGAGGTTATGGTGGCATAGCGCAAAACGTTTCTGCGATGAAGTCAAAATTAGCTACTGCGATAGCTGGAAATGTCACAATTAATTTGCCATTTTACCCACCGAGCTTGGAAAATAGTACAAGTTTGAGAAGTAAGTATTTTTTTGTGATTTTGTAAGTAAAATATCAAATCGACCAGGAAAATTAATAACACTTCGGTTTTGATGAAGTTTAGTGGGATTATAATTGAGGTGATGGTTGTTTGAATATATCAGAAATGGGAAACCTATTGCCATATCAATGATCGTATTCTGTGTACGCATTTCGACAACTAAATTGGCATCATCAGGCGATTATTAATCACAATGTCGCATCTGGATTCGCCGTAATGTTTACACAATAAAATGCACCCAAAACCAAAACACGCACTGACATTCACAAGACATCTGTAGGTCAATACTTTTTAGTCTTAAAAACTATCATTTAGACTAAAGTGTATACCCCACTACCATTTACAGACTTTCCTTAAAACGGTCGTGTCTTGCCAGAAACTCGTAAGTGCCAAAATATGGTGTCGTACCTTTTTGATTAAATGTAGACAATCCGCGGTTACAGTATGATTCTTCTAGTACGTGTTTCGTTAAACTGAATTTCTCAGGTCGGGTTCCCATGGAACGTTTAGTCTGACCGATTGTTTATTACAAACCGACTTCTGATTTGAAATGACTTTAGCTTTCGCATTTCCTACGACAGATATAACAGAGATCCTGGATCGAAAGGAAACCTGAAATCCGCGCTCTTTAAAAACCCTATTTCAATTTTTCATCATTGAGTGGAAAGTTTATCATGCAGATTGCTTCTCTCACTTTTCTTGATGTAACAGACATGTGGTAACCCGAATTATTTTTCTTAAGTAGGCTTTCCTAAATAATCCATTATTATTTACGTATCAAAACACTGTGATTAATAATTTGCTAATAATGTCAACTTAATTGTCGAAATGCCTATACGAAATACGAACACTGATACTGAACCATGCTAGAGAAGATAAAAAAATTAACACATTTTTTACAGCGTATCACAAAAATTTTACAATGCGGTGCGCGCTGTATCAAGACTGCAGGTTATGACCTGTTCAAGATAGCTACTCACTCTCTTTGTGTTTGTCAGTTACTCCTGAATTAAATGAACAACTCGTTATGGTATTTTGGCCAGAAACTTAGTACCCCGAGCAATTTTAAGTTACAACCTTCTAGTTGAATTTGATGGAGCCTGTGGTTGATTAACTTAATCACTAAGGTTGATATATTTATAACCCCTTTCCACATTAACTTTTGTAATTCTGTATACGCATTTCGACAACCAAGTTGTCATCATCAGCAGATAACCGCAAAGTGTCGCACCTGGTAAACCACGGCGAAAAATACCTGTACGAAAACAAACTGCGTACGCGATACACATCGTTGAGAACCTAAATGTACACTGACTACTGACAAAAGTTAATGTGGGAAGGGGTTATATATCAACCTTAGTGATTACAGCCTTCTGTAGATTAAATACTTATCAGTATTTGAACAAATACAATTCCTATGCTAAAATATGATTATCCGCATCATACGTACGTAATTTCGGCTTGGAAATATCTAGGAAGTCGAAACAGAACAGCTCGTTATTTACCAAAGAAACATTGGTGCTCTTAATGTATCTAGACATTGTATTCACACGAACATGATTCAAGAAAATTTTGCTCCTTTAGATACCAAATATCTTAAACAGTTAGCAAATACCAGGGCGCTTTTCAATCTGCCACAGGGTGGTTGATCAATGTAAAAATGGTGGTGTCGTTATATTAACAGCATCTTAACATATGACGCATGAAGCATGGAAGAAAGTCGGGTCCCTTGAAAATGAAGGCATATCTGTAAAGAGATTCTCATTCATTAAAATTGATTTGGTGGCTCTTTTCTTCACCATGAGATTAATTACGTAACGTGTGATGCTGAAACACAAAAGATAGTGGCCACGAAGTGGTATACCGTACTAGGTGTTAGCTGTATTTGGTCTTTTCACCTCGCAACGTCCCGGACTACCTATAAGCATTTAGAAAGAATTGAGCTGAAGGTGCTGGAATATCCATCCTATAACCCAGATTTCGTTCTATGCTACGAGGGAGCGTTTTTATATTCGCGGAATGAGCGGGTTGTAGAGGGGTGAGTAGGCGCATTGGGGGCGTGGCCTGTGCAGCGACTCATGATTAGTATAAATACGAAGTTTCATTGTTATTAGACAGTTAGTCTTTGAGCTATCGTCAACCAAGTAACATAATCAGGAGTGAAAAGTGAAATATGGAAAAAATCGAATATCGTGCCGTTATAAAGTTCCTTACCAGACAAGGAAAATCAGTCGCGACCATAATGAATGAGATGTCATTGGTTTACGGCGTCTCTTGTCCAGGAAAAACCATGGTGTACAAGTGGCATAGTTTATTTAAACAAGGAAGGAAATCCTTTGAAGACGACCCGAGGCCGGGCAGGAGCCTTGAGGTAACCACGTCAGCACTTATCCAAAAAGTTGAACAAATTGTACTCGAAGATGCTCGATTAAAGAAGAAACAACTCGCAGAAATGGTTGGAGTATCCGATACAACAATTTCTAAAATCCTACACGATCATCTCGGTATGTCTAAGGTCAGCGCAAGATGGGTGCCGAGAATGCTCACGCCGCCGCAAAACCAACAGCGCGTAGAGTGTTCGCGTGCATTTTTGGACCTCTGTAATGAAGACAAGGATGGTGTATTGAGTGGAATTGTTACTGGAAAGGAAACTTGGGTTCATCATTATGAACCTGAGTCCAAACAAGACTCCATGCAGTGGCATAAAAAGGGCACAGCATCTCCCAAGAAATTTAAAGTGTCACAATCAGCTGGGAAACTCATGGCAACGGTATTTTGGGACTCGGAAGGAATATTGTTGATTGATTATAAAGATAAAGGTGTTTCTATAACCGGAGAATATTACGCTTCAATATTAGAGCGACTAAAAGAAGCCATTAAAGAGAAAAGACGGGGAAAATTGACAAAAGGTGTTCTGCTTTTGCACGACAACGCGCCCGTCCACAAGAGCCGCGTTGCGTTAGCTGCCCTGCATAAGGTGGGCTTCGAAATTGTGAATCACCCACCCTACAGCCCAGACCTGGCCCCGAGTGATTATTACCTGTTTCCGAAAATGAAAAAAGAGCTGCGGGGTAAAAAATTTACTGGCGATGATGGAGTCAAGGAGGCAGTTTCGGCGTATTTTGCAGATAAAGAGAAATCATTTTTTTATGAGGGTATAAAGAAATTAATTGAAAGATGTGAAAAATGTATCCGTCTTGCAGGTGAATATATTGAAAAAGAAAAATAATTTGGTTTTTTTATTTCCGCCCCTTGTCCCCCATTCCGCGAATATAAAAACGCTCCCTCGTATTTTGGATGGAAGGAAGCTTTCCAACAACGAAGATCTTTTTAGGACATGGGTCGACGTGTGTGCCCAGCTTTCAAAACGAAATACCTAAAAGAGATGATATGATGAATGGTTTTGAAGAATAGACAAATTCATCGAATGAGGTTGAAATTATAATTATTATCTTCCTTTTCAAAACTACTGTAATTTTCTTTTTGTGAATTATTGATGTAATTAGTAAGACTTTTTCATGTTTAGAATGTAGAGATTACTACCAAAAACCTATACTACCTCCACCACCAGAAGGTGCAGCTTACGCGGGCGTTGCATATGATGCACTTGAAGGACAATTCAAACACATGGTAAATTAAATCATTTAATTGTTTACTTTGAAATAGTTTTAAGACTACACCTTTTAAATATGAAACATTTATTTCATTTAGCTTGTACGAACATTTTGTAAATCCTAGATCATAAGCTTTTCTAAAAGAAGAAACACAACAATATCACTATTATTGATTTTGGAAAACCAAATCTTAGGAATTCTGCCTTTTATTGATTTGAATATTAAAGGGTTTTCCAATAAGGACTTGACAAATTTTTTTCAAAACAAAATGCAGACCATTTGAGATGTTTCAAAAACTTTATTATCGGGTTGAAGTACAATCAAAACATTTATGAATGGAACTCGACTTCGTTCATATGGCCACCGCGGGCATGTTTGCAGCGGTCGATTCGCTGGACCCAATTTTCGATGAGTCGGCCACACAATTCGGCCGAAACGGCTGCTATTTCGCGTTCAATGTTGGCTCTAAGCTCTTCCAACGTTGTCGGCTTGTTGGCATAGACCAATGATTTGACGTAGCCCCAAAGAAGAAAGTTTAGAGGCGTTAAATCGCACGAACGAGGCGGCCAATCGATTTCTTAAGATAGCACGCTCATCAAACTTACTCTTCAATAAATCGATTGTAACCTGTGCTGTGTGGCTTGTGGCACCGTCCTGCTGAAACCACATGTTGCCCAAGTCCATATCTCCCAATTCGGGCCAAAAATAATCGGTAATCATGGCGCGATAACGATTACCATTCACAGTAACGTGACGATCATTATCGTCGACGAAAAAATATGGCCCTATGACGCCGCCGGCATGCAAACTGCACCAAACAGTTATTTTTGGTGGACGAAGTAGTGTTTCATGGATTTTCACCCGACCAATAACGCATATTTTGCTTATTGACGAACCCATTGAGCCAAAAATGAGCTTCGTCACTGAAAATGATTTTGCGATGAAATTGATCGTCATGGCGCATCTTTTCCAGAGCCCAATCGGAGAACGTACGTCGCTTCAAATGGTCCATCGGCTTCAATTCTAGAGTCAGCTTGATCTCGTATGGGTGTAAACCAAGATCCTTACGCAAAATTCGCTATAAAGTGGTCTGGGCGATGCCCAACTGTTGAGAACGCCGTGGAATTGACTGATTTGTATCATTTGCTATGGATGTTTCAACGGCAGCGATATTTTCGACACTTCGGCCAACCCGTTGTCTCACTGTCACGGCAACATCACACAACGAATATGTAGACTCAAATTTTTGCACTAAACTTGTTACTGCCTGTCTACTAGGGCGAGAATTACGACCGAAAATCGGAGTTAACGCTCTTAAAGTAGCGGTCACCGACTCCGAATTTCTGTAGTAAATTTTTATAATTTGCAGACGTTGTTCGTTCGTGTACTTTACCACGATGAAAATGTTAAGTTTACTGAATAAATTGACAGTGACAGTTCGATGATTAGTGAAAGGGTGCGTTCACAAATTGAATTAAAAGTTGTCAAGTCCCTATTGGAAAACCCTTTATTACAAATTTTAAATATGTTTTTCAAATAATTCTCATTTATTTATTATATTCTTCCCAGCCTTTAGTGCAAGGCTGAGAGTAAACAGCCGTTTCGGAAAAACTAAAGTATTCTAACATTTCCCATACCTTTTTAAGGCATGCTGTTGCGAGTCATTCTGCGCTTCTGTTTATTCTGGCGTTTAACTCTAGGATTTTCAGTATAGTTTATTATTTTGTTCATATTTTGTTGTACACCACTGTATGTGATTGTCACGAGTATATAGTTTGATAATTTTCATATACTTAGCAGTTTTGCCTGTTCAATTTACAACTAACAACATTTCCTTATTCTAGAAGACAATCCACTAGTTTAATTTTTAGTTATTACTTTGGCACTACTTTAACGCCTTATTTAGTTACTTATCCTTTTCTGTTAGATTTTTTCATGACTTGTGACGTATTACTTTCATTTGTTGACCAATGTGAATTGAGCAGGTAATCGATCGCAAATACATTACTTTAATAACTTCATTTACTTCAGGTTCGTTCGTCACTAATTAATACTTTTGTTTTACAATTATTCTAATTTTCTTTCGAATTATTAACTGCTTTGAATTCGTTTTTAAAATCATTTCTGGCATTTTTAATTATTCCCTCAGGATTATTCAAACGTCATCTAAGCTTTCATAGTTTCATCTTGGTTATTGTGTTAGGGTGGATAAGAAAAACTAAACCGAACATGACCCGTCCACGTGTTGCTTGTCACCATCGTCATAAACCATTAAATCATCTTGGCAAGATGTTGAGATTTTGTTTGGCTCTACGGATGCATTACAGATTAATGATTTTAAAAATATTAATATAGAGTTGGGATATTTTTGGAATTTTTGCATTGATTTTGCTTATACAGGTCGGTAGAAAAGTTTTGAAAGTAAAAATGAAATAATGTGAATTTTTAAATAAATTAGTTGTTTTATTCAATGTAATCTCCCTCAACTTCAATACATTTATTCCAATGATCCTCAAATAATTTTATACCATCTCTGCAATGATTTTCTGGAAGCTCTGCAAAATACTGTTCCATGGCTGAAATAGCTTCTTCATTCGATGAAAAACGCTTTCCACGAACGAATTGTTTCAAGTTTCTGAAGAGGTACTAATCACTCGGAGCCAAATCTGGTGAATACGGTGGTTGTTCAAGCAATTCGTACTTTAATTCATTCAATTTAACCATCATCAAAACACTTTTGTGTGAAGGCGCATTGTCTTGATGAAAAATTATTTTTTTTTCGCCTAACCAAGTCTTTTTTCGCCAATTTTTGCATCCATTTGATCTAAAAGGTTACAATAATACTCTAAGTTAAGTGTTTTACCTTTTTCAAGATAATCAATCAATGAAATTCCTTTTGCATCCCAAAACACTGATGCCATAACCTTTTTTGCCGATCGTCCTGACTTCACCTCTTTTGGAGTTGAACAACCAACCGTAGTCCACTGTAATCGCTCTTGTTTCAATTTAGGATCATGGTCTCATCCATAGTTATAAATCGACGCAGGAAATCGATTTTATTCCGCTTGAAACTCACCAAGTTACGCTGAAAAATTTATTTTCGATCCAGTTTTTGTTGAATTGTTAACGAATGCGGCACTAACTTTCCAAACAGCTTTTTCATATGTAATTCTTCATGTAAAATATGGAGTACTCGTTCGTCTGAGTTGCCTATGGTATCAACAATTTCACGCTTAGTCAAATTCAGATCTTTACTAACCACATTATGTACTTGCTCAATGATTTCTGCTGTTGTTGCAGTTTTTGGTCGTCCACTACGTGGTTCATCTTCAACGCTTGTACGACCACGTTTAAACTCTAAAACCCATCGATGTACTGTTGGATATGAAGGAGCACATTCCTTTAACACGTTCATTATTTTTGTATGAATCACTGTTGCTGATAAACCTTCCAAAACAAAGAATTTTATCACAGCGCGATATTCAATTTCTTCCATTGTTAAAAAATACACCGACACGTCTAATTCAAATGGATTGCTAACAATGAATGGATTGACAGGTTTTTAGTGTGTTCATATGACACATGAAATATTAAAATGACGTATGAATTTTGATTCCTCTACTGCTTAATAGGTGTCGCTTTCAAAACTTTTCTACCAACCTGTAATACACTAAGGGAAAATACACATGAATATTCTTAAATTAAATTAAATTAATATATTGGGTTGGCAACTAAGTACTTTCGGTTTTTACTGATAGAGAGCGTTGCTTTATTTTTTGTATAACGTATGTTAGTGCTGTACTTTACCGTTTGTCGCGTGATACTAGTCACATTGACGTAACTTCAGAGGCAAGTAGTGCGTGATTTTTATTAAAGCTATTAGTTGTGGGTTAATTTTAAATGGAGTGCAGAAACGAACATTTTCGACATATTTTACTATTTTATTTCCGTAAAGGAAAGAAAGCTGCTGCGGCTCACAAAAAGATATGTGAAGTTTATGGTGCTAATTGCTTAACAGAGCGCACGTGTCAGAATTGGTATAAAAAATTCCGTTCTGGAGATTTTTCAGCAACGTTCTAGTCGGCCTGCTGAAGTTGATGTTGACCAAATCAAAGTCATAATTGAAGAGGATCGTCATATAACTGTTCGAGAGGTTGCGGAGAGGCTACATGTATCGCACACAACAATTGAAAAACATTTAAAATGTCTTACTACATATTTTACTATTTTATTTCCGTAAAGGAAAAAAGCTGCTGCGGCTCACAAAAAGATATGTGAAGTTTATGGTGCTAATTGCTTAACAGAGCGCACGTGTCAGAATTGGTATAAAAAATTCCGTTCTGGAGATTTTTCAGCAACGTTCTAGTCGGCCTACTGAAGTTGATGATGACCAAATCAAAGTCATAATTGAAGAGGATCGTCATATAACTGTTCGAGAGGTTGCGGAGAGGCTACATGTATCGCACACAACAATTGAAAAACATTTAAAATGTCTTACTACATATTTTACTATTTTATTTCCGTAAAGGAAAAAAGCTGCTGCGGCTCACAAAAAGATATGTGAAGTTTATGGTGCTAATTGCTTAACAGAGCGCACGTGTCAGAATTGGTATAAAAAATTCCGTTCTGGAGATTTTCCCTCAAAGATGAGCAACGTTCTGGTCGGCCTACTGAAGTTGATGATGACCAAATCAAAGTCATAATTGAAGAGGATCGTCATATAACTGTTCGAGAGGTTGCGGAGAGGCTACATGTATCGCACACAACAATTGAAAAACATTTAAAATGTCTTACTACATATTTTACTATTTTATTTCCGTAAAGGAAAAAAGCTGCTGCGGCTCACAAAAAGATATGTGAAGTTTATGGTGCTAATTGCTTAACAGAGCGCACGTGTCAGAATTGGTATAAAAAATTCCGTTCTGGAGATTTTCCCTCAAAGATGAGCAACGTTCTGGTCGGCCTACTGAAGTTGATGATGACCAAATCAAAGTCATAATTGAAGAGGATCGTCATATAACTGTTCGAGAGGTTGTGGAGAGGCTACATGTATCGCACACAACAATTGAAAAACATTTAAAATGTCTTGGGCTAATTAAGAAGCTTATTTGGGTACCTCACGAATTGAAAGAAATTCATTTAAAACAAAGAATCAATTTTTGCGATATGCACCTTAGACGAAATGAAACCGACCCTTTCTTAAAAAGGATCATCACTGGTGATGAAAAATGGGTCCTGTACAGTAACATAGTTCGAAAACGATCATGGAGCAAACACGATAAACCAGCTCAAACCACATTGAAAGCTGACTTGCATCCAAAAAAATCATGCTATCAGGTTGGTGGGATTACAAAGGTGTTGTGTTTTTTGAGCTGCTTCCAAGGAACCAAACGATCAATTCTGATATTTATTGTCAACAATTAATAAAACTTGATGAAGCAATCAAAGAAAACCGGCCAGAATTATCAAATCGGAAAGGTGTAGTTTTCCACCAAGATAATGCGAGGCCTCACACATCTTTGGCAACTCGTGGGAAACTATTGGAGCTTGGCTGGGAAGTGATGCCACATCCCCCATACAGCCCTGATCTAGCACCATCTGATTACCATTTATTTCGAAGTTTACAGAATTCTTTCAATGGTAAAACTTTCACAAATGACGATGATCTTCACTCGCACCTGGTTCAGTTTTTTGCTGACAAGGACCAGAAATTTTATGAGCGCGGAATCATGCAGCTGAAAGAAAGATGGCAAAAGGTCATTGAGCAAAATGGAAAATATATAATTGATTAAAAGCTATTCTTTGTTTAAAAAAAAGTGTTTTGTTTTATACTACAAAACCGAAAGTACTTAGTTGCCAACCCAATAAATGCCATAAACTATTAACAGATCCCTTCTGAGAAGTGTCACAATATATTTACAATTGGAAATACCAATTTAAGTAACATCTTTATTTTAATGAAATTAAAAACGGAAAGAGAAAATAGAAATGTTCAATCCAAAAAAATTGTCTGTAACATTAAAATTTTTCCAGCATTAATTTTGATTCTGTTTGTGATATCGTGGCTTAATCTTCCTGTACAAATTTTTCTTTCTTCTCTCCATATTTCTAGTATTTCCATTGTTGTGGTCTTTATTTGCTGTGTTTTATCTTTCGCACCCCTTACTTCCTTCTTCTTAATCCCTCTTATTTTTCTTATCCTACTTCAGAAAATTCCATTACTGCTTTCGTATTGTTGATTTAGTTCCTCTCTAACTTATTTCCACCTATTCCTTTTTTGCTTGCTTCACTTTCACCATTACTTTGTCTCTGCTGCTTGATGTATTCCAGTCTATGCTCTTCTGTATTTCTTTTGTTGTAATTTTTCCATTCCTACTTTTTCAGTCTTATTATTGTTTTCAATTCCACTTTGTAATATTCAAATGAACAATTGCACATTAAATTTTCAGACAAATTTTTCTCTAAACTGTCTTCTCTGATCACCTAGATAACAATAATTAATCAATTATTTTGAAAGCAAACAATTTTCTAGTTTTATTGCACAATTCCCAAGGACCAGAATTAGTCTATTTTAGCAAACTAAATAAGACGACCGTAATTAACATAACCTAAACATACACCAATGACGACTTGATAAATACTTATTTCAAATTTTCTTCAGGCTCTTCTCGGATATGGAGATGAAAACAACGCAGAATGGAAATGTGGTGGTAGCCTGATTAGTGAGCAATTTGTTTTAACAGCCGCGCACTGTCAGTATGCTAGACAATTGTAAGTTAATTATATATGTATTATTAAATAAACATTGCTTTATGTACTCTATTTGTCAAATCGGTTTAGTTTGCCACACCAGCTGCTCATAAATGTAATATTTAATGATCATTTGACGTATTTATTTTCATGAAACTGTTAGTAGTAATGTAACAATTTATTATAATTCAACAGAATATACCAACTAACAAACGTTCACTTTAAAATGAAGTATAAAGATACTATCTCCTATAATAACAATAATTCTCAGGGCGATTCGGATTATGAAAAAGGATGCAGGTATATGACATATAAACACTCCTTTAATTTGAATAGCGGAAAAATCTCACAAAATATTTACGCATTCAATGATAATCAGAACCACTTTAGGGAGATCTTTCTTATAAGTAGTAATAAAGAAAACACAACCAAATTAACACTACAATTTTACCATCACAAAATGGGATAAGCACGTGACTTTAGAAATAAATGTAAAGATGCTATCTTCTATTCAAATAACAATTCTCTGGGCGATTCGGATTATGAAGAAGGGTGCAGACATGTAAACACTCCTTTGATTTAAATAGCGGAAAAGTCTCACAAAATATTTACGCCTTCAATGATAACACAGGCCAACACACATTTTGGTGCCTGCGATTTTTTAACTGTTCCTGGGTAATTTTTGGATGCAGAATGTAAAAAAGTTCTCAGATTTAGTCTATCAGATCTAGTTTTTGAGATTTTTTTAAAAAATTGTGTATATATTTTACGTTATAACTGTTATAATATATAATATTACTATTGACAGTTAAAAAAACAAAGACAATGGATTTAAGTATTTATTGCAAAAACTTAATTTACATAATTACATTAGTCACTAATCACATAAAAATTTTCTTTTATACGACTTTCTAGAATGGAGTTTACTAGGGCAGTCTCTGCTGAAGGCTCCAGCAGTAGTCCGCCTCATGTGGCTATCCCATCGTCCTTGATAACGATCTTCCATAGTTTTAATATCCTGATGGAATCTTTCCCCCTGTTCTTCACTACAATCACCTAAGTTTTCTGGAAAACGATCTAGATGGCTGTGGAGGTAGTGAACTTTTATACTCATGTTACAGCCGGAATATTAAAATTTGAAAGTATAGTTTCCATTAAAATGTGGTAATTCTCTGTTTTATAATTGCCAAGAAAATTTTGTACTACTTGAACTCTCACCAAGCGTTAGATTCAGTCTCGTTTATTGATGTGGTGAATTGTGGATCTTTAACAAGTTGCCTTATTTGAGGACCATCAAATATACCAGCTTTTAGTTTTTCCGTGCTAATGCCAGGATATTTGCGTGATAAATACCCAAAACAATTTCCATCTCGATTTAAAGCCTTCACAAATTGCTTCATTAAGCCTAGCTTGATATGCAAGGGCGGAAGTAAGATTTTTTCTCTTGCAACCAAAGGTTCGTTGATCACGTTTTGTTTGCCTTGCAGAACAGTGTATTGAGTAGTTTAGTATAGGAACATTGGGTCAACAATTCCAGGTCTCCATTTGGCTAATTACATTCTGGGAAATTTCTATTTTAACGATTAAGTACATATTTATCTCTTTATTTGTTGTCCTTTATCAGAAAAAAATATCAATTAACCTGTAACCTGTATCTCAAAAACTAGAGCTGATAGAAAAAATCTGGTGGCATTTTTGGAATCAGCACATTAAAAACATCTAAAATCAGATTTTAGATTTCCGGCACCAAATTTTTTTTTTCATTTTGTTACCCTGTGTAATCAGAACCACTTTAGGAAGATCTTTCTTATAAATAATAATAAAGAAAACACAACAAAATTGGCACTTCAATTTTACAATCACAATTACAATTATGTACCTTATTTATATGTATAAGCCCTTACCTTGTTTGAACGCAGGCGGTCTCTGTTTCGACCCTTCTTCCCACTGACTGCGTTGTTTAGTGAACTCCTCAATTTTAAACTCTGCCTATCGATCTCCGCTTGCGGGGTTCAATATTCACAATGTATACACTAATCCTCTTCTGCAGTTACGTGACCGAGACGCTTAGCATCAGATGAACCAAACATCTGAGCAGAATGACCTGGTAACCAGACCTAGCCCCGAATCTTTTCTTTTAGAGTTCTTAAGCTCAGGTGTTGATTAAAGTTCGCCACTTATTTATATAAACACAAAATCTTTTTATTACCCACTCTCTAGACGAAGGGATTGTTCTATTTTCCGCACACCTTCGTCATCACAGACAGATAACCGTTCTATAATATGGAAGTGCTCCACAAATGCAAGACACCTACTTCATTACTTATAAGTGCACATCACGGAAGCAATATAAATAATATCTAGATAAAATAATTAAATATAAAAATCTATACTAAAATGTAAGTAGAGTATTATATAAAATAAAAAACCTTTTAAAATTATACAGACAAAATAAAAATGGAATAACGACAATACAATGCATTTATGTACATCTACTAGTTAACACCTTTCTGAAAATTTAATAAAGACCTCTGTTCTGAGAATCAGTATAATACATTTACGTTTGAAAAATACAAAGTAAGCAGTATCTTTACCTAGATGAAAATTAAAGTAAAAATATATATTGCAAAAACAAAATATTCAAAAAATTACGTGTACCATTACAACATAACAATCCGGTATATAAATTTAAGGAAAAAATATCGATGTGCACAAATTATTAGGTGCACAACTAAATTCTCGCTGTTTTTCAAGAGATGGCTCCAGTAATAAATGCTGGTCGATTGTGACATAACCAAAACGTCATAAACCAAGCTTAGACATATGGTAAACAAACCGCTTTGATACATTAGTGATTTTGTTTTTGCGTCATATACTTTTGATTGTGTGAAAGTGTCTGATTTTGTGCCAAATAATCGGCGGCTGAAGCGCATCGGGAACTCCAAAAAGTTTACGGAGATGCTGCTCTAAGTGAAACAACGTGCCGTGATTGCTTCCGTCGCTTCAAAGACGGTGATTTCGAAGTTGACGACCGTTCGCGTGAAGGAAGACCAAAAACCTTCGAAGACGCTGAATTGGAGACATTGCTCGATGAGGATCCGTGCCAAACGCAAAAAGAGCTTGCTTCAGCATTAGGAGTTACCCGCCAAGCTATTTCCAGCGATTGCATGCGTTGGGAATGATTCAAAAACCAGGAAATTGGGTTCCTTAAGATTTGAAGCCAAGAGACGTTGAGCGTCGTTTTTTCGCCTGTGAACAACTGCTCCAGCGGCAAAAACGGAAGAGTTTTCTTCATCGCATCGTTACGGGTGATGAAAAATGGATTCGTTACAGCAACCCAAAGAGAACAAAATCATGGGGACTGCCCGGTCATGCTTCTATGTCGTCAGTTCCGCCGAATATTCACGCTGCGAAGGTTTTGCTGTGAATTTGGTTGGACCAGGGCGGTGTTATTTATTATGAGTTGTTGAAACTGAACGAATCCATCACTGGGGATCGGTATCGATGGGGCGCGAGACAGTCGAATCACAACAACGACTGACTACAGATTACAGATTAAGTAGTTGTTCGTGGTACTTGGCGGAAGGTCTATCACTGACTGTCCAAATTGTTTACGTCCAAAAATTAATAAATTATAATTACTTTTAACTGTACAATTAGGTATTTGTACAATAAGTTTCGCATTGAACTAAAAGACGCTTTCTAATAAAACGTATAAAAATTTTAAAAAACTCTTAAAGAAGCTAAAAAATAAAATAACTTCTCGGAACTTAAAAAATACTCTTTAAACAGAAAATAAATATAACTTGCCAAAACTTATAAAATACTTTTTAAATACAGAAAATAAATTCAATTAATTAAATTCTCAAATGTCCCTCCTGCTTGCGCTAAACAGTACCCCAATCTATTATAAAATTCATTTCGAACATTGGCCAGTACAAGAGGATTAATAATTTGAAATTGGTGTTCGATATTAACCCGTAATTCTTCCAAATTATTAGCCCTTTCGTCTTGTTGCCCATATAACTTTGATTTTATGTAACCCCACAAAAAAAAGTCATTAGGGGCTAAGTCTGGTGACCTTGGTGGCCAGCGAATTGTACCACTATTAGGTATAACTCTTTGGGGGAATATATTATTTAAATATATATTCACAATTCTAGTTCCATGGGCCGGATAACCATCATGCTGGAACCATACGTTCTCTAAATTGGGATTAATAGTTCTCAAAGCAGGGACAATGTCGTTTCGAAGAAAATTCAAATATATTTCCCCATTTAAATTTCCATGGACCAATAATGTTATTCCCATAAATACCAGCCCAAACATTCAATTTTTCAGGATACTGTGTCCCCGTATTCAATTGTCGATACTCGTTTTCAATAGACCAATATCGAAGATTCAACGGATTGTGTTTACCGTACAACGGAAACGTGGATTCATCGGTAAACACGATAGTCTCAATGAAGTGTTCATTCGCATTTACACGTTCTATTACAGTTTCACAAAATTCCATTCTGCGGTGTTGATCAGTATGAAAAATTTCCTGATGAATTTGGTATTTATAGAATGTGTATTTATTTTTCTTTAATATCTTATGAACTTTACCCACGCTAATACCTATCTCTTCTGATATTTTAGATATAGTAATATTGGAATTTTCTTCGACCATGCGCACACCATGACTTCCTGCATTTCTTTATCGTTATTTATTCTCCGTATTTTATGACATTTATATCCTATAATGCAACCTTCTGATTTAAACTTATTAACTACTAATTATATTGTTGTTAATGCAGGAAAGGGACGATCTACATACTTTTCAGAGAAAAGGCGCTGGATACCCCGTAAAGAATTACCTTTCAAAGCCCATGTTATCATTTGAATTTTTTCTTCCAATGTATACATTATCAAAGTAATATAATTAAAAAAATATTTAAATTTAAAGGTCTTACCGTAACACACTCTCCCAAATGCAAACCACGAATGACTATTAATACGATATCGATACGCCTACAGTGAAATTAGTGGTGGGGCTGCAGCTAGTACGATCAGTAGTCAGTTATAGTCGTGATTCAAATGACTCGCGCCCCATCACTTTACATTCTGATCGGTATTCGGCAGCTAGACCCGAATATAATGTGGTACAGTTTTCGTAGCGAGGTAAAATGAATGCACGGTATATGCAGACCATCCGATTCTGGCAGCGAACACAGAAGATAAATTGAAAGACCGAATAGAAATTTGGGCAGAAGTACTAATGAAGCACATTTTCAAAATCTACAAAAAAAATGGAAATAATGGGTATAGGAAAAGAACTGGAATACACAAAAATCATATACTCAAAACAAAATTGAAAGGGAGGTTTTAAAGAAGAACAACACGAATTTCGAGTAAGTTTTCGGTCTGTATAAAAATCTTGCTTAAAGAATGCGAAATCCTGGATTTGTAACGAAAAATACATTGGTCAAACGAAACGCTCAATACCGACTCGTTATAAAAAATACTTCTCGCACATTAATTTTAATCGGCCAGAGAAATACAGTTTACCGAAACATGTATTAGAAAATAATCAAAAATATAAGCGATTACCGTGAACTGGACAGCTACGAGAGCATCTTCGTTCAGAAAAATACAGACAATATGTTTAACGCAGACAGCGGACTTATGCTATATTCTGGCCTCTATAAGTTCCTGGACGACACGATCATCGAAAAAGGTCTTTCACTGCAAGTGAAGGCATTTACTAGTACGAGTGTTAGTTTTGAGATTAAGGAACATTGGCCTACATGTTTCTTGTGAAAGACAACACGTGTTTGGTCTTCAAGGAAAGTAGTTCGAGGATTTTACTGTGTGAGCTTTACCGCTGGCCCAGGTGCGACACTCCGATTAAATTCTGTTGATGATGACTGACAACTTAGTTGTTGAAATACGTATACAGAATACTAGGAGGTGTTTACCGTCTTATGATTAATAATAATTAATAAAATAATTATTAACTAGATTACACCGTTTAAAAGCACATTTTACTAATCTTTTACTCAATATTCTTATAGGGGCCGAGTAAGATACGTCAGACTAGGTGTATGGAACATACTGAAAACAACCAATGTTCAAACTTTAGGAGTAGAAAAATTCTTTCCGCATCCGTTATATAAACCCAGACAGTTTTATCACGATATAGCTCTTATAAAACTAGACAAATCAGTATCTTTTACTGATCTCATAAAACCTGCTTGCTTGGCGACCCAATGGGAGCTGACAAACGCCGTTCTAAATGCAACTGGTTGGGGACGACTAGGACACATGGCCGCATTTGCTACCATTTTGCAAACCGTAGGTCTTCAATACGTTTCCAATGAAAACTGTCAAAGGCCTTATGCAAATGTGAAAACGTTGAGAGCCGGAATTATTGAAAATTTGCAAATATGCGCCATAGGTATTGAGGAAGGAGGTGACACTTGCGATGTATTCCTAGTTTTTTAAATCAAATTATTTTAGATGTAAATCACTGATATGTTATAGGGTGATTCAGGAGGTCCGTTGCAATTCCCGAATTCGTTTTATAACTTCGGGACTTTTCCTGAAGTTGCTGGAATTATTTCCACCGGCCAAGTGTGTGGCCTAGTAGCCGGAATTTATACAAGAGTGTTGCCGTACGTATCTTGGATCGAAAGAATAGTGTGGCCAAACGAATAAAACTGTTTTACTAGTAAGCACATGTATTTCTCATATTTAGTTGTCAAGTTCTTCGTGAATAGGTTTTGCTTTACATTTTTCATGAGCGCCTGAATTTTTATCACTGTTCCACAAGTTCTGACAATTTCGTTTAAATTAATGTATTTATTTTAGTCCTTTGTTAGTCCTTTAATGTATTAAACCGAATTCTTACGATATTTAAATCTACATACATTAGTTTCTTAACTAATAACCGCCACTAATTTAAATTATACAAATTAGGTAGTGATATTACAAAAAAAAATCATAGAAAAGTAGTGTCGAACTTAAAATTATAGAAAAAATATCGGAGGAAACATTTTGCAGATATAAATACATTGTATTGGGTTGGCAACTAAGTACTTTCGGTTTTGTAGTATAAAATAAAACACTTTTTTTTAAACAAAGAATAGTTTTTAATCAATTATATATTTTCCATTTTGCTCAATGACCTTTTGCCATCTTTCTTTCGGCTGCATGATTCCGCGCTCATAAAATTTCTGGTCCTTATCAGCAAAAAACTGAATCAGGTACGAGTGAAGGTCATCGTCATTTGTGAAAGTTTTACCATTCAAAGAATTCTGCAAAATTCGAAATAAATGGTAATCAGATGGTGCTAGATCAGGGCTGTATGGAGGATGTGGCATCACTTCCCAGCCAAGCTCCAATAGTTTCCCACGTGTTGCTAAAGATGTGTGAGGCCTTGCATTATCTTGGTGGAAAACTACACCTTTCCGATTTAACAATTCTGGCCGTTTTTCTTTGATTGCTTCATCCAGTTTTATTAATTGTTGACAGTAAACATCAGCATTGATCGTTTGGTTCCTTGCAAGCAGCTCAAAAAACACAATACCTTTGTAATCCCACCAAACTGACAGCATGATCTTTTTTGGATGCAATTCAGCTTTCGATGTGGTTTGAGCTGGTTTATCGTGTTTGCTCCATGATCGTTTTCGAACTATGTTACTGTACAGGACCTATTTTTCACAACCAGTGATGATTCTTTTTAAGAAAGGGTCGGTTTCATTTCGTCTAAGGTGCATATCGCAAAAGTTGATTCTTTGCGTTAAATGAATTTCTTTCAATTCGTGAGGTACCCAAATATCAAGCTTCTTAACTAGCCCAAGACATTTTAAATGTTTTTCAATTGTTGTGTGCGATACATGTAGCCTCTCCGTAACCTCTCGAACAGTTATATGACGATCCTCTTCAATTATGACTTTGATTTGGTCATCATCAACTTCAGTAGGCCGACCAGAACGTTGCTCATCTTTGAGGGAAAAATCTCCAGAACGGAATTTTTTATACCAATTCTGACACGTGCGCTCTGTTAAGCAATTAGCACCATAAACTTCACATATCTTTTTGTGAGCCGCAGCAGCTTTCTTTCCTTTACGGAAATAAAATAGTAAAATATATCGAAAATGTTCGTTTCTGCACTCCATTTAAAATTAACCCACAACTAATAGCTTTAATAAAAATTACGCACTCCTTGCTTCTGAAGTTACGTCAATGTGACTAGTATCACGCGACAAACGGTAAAGTACAGCACTAACATACGTTATACAAAAAATAAAGCAACGCTCTCTATCAGTAAAAACCGAAAGTACTTAGTTGCCGTAAAATTATTTTTAAGTTTTGGCTAATAGAGCAAGAGTTCTACAATGTGGAAGATTTTGGAACACAATTGTGGACATTGACGTATAGTATACATATGTCATCTGCACACATATATTGTATATGTATATATACTTATTTTATCTATTTTAACTTGTAATTATCGTTTCGTTGTTATTTATTTTATACTTATGACATATTCCATGTTTTTTTGACATTATGGAACGTATTAAATATTATTATTATTAACAAAGTTTACGTTAGCTAAAAACACGGTTTCTTTTACAATCATCTTATAATCATTTTCTCCGTTCACATCGTCTACGCACTCTTTCCCAACAATTCCATTACACCACTGCCAACCACTGTATCTGTAAAGACAGCGCGAACTTCAAATTGTTAACGTTTCTAACACTAGCTTCTTTTTAATTTAATAAAATGTTTTAATTTTACATCTATACGTTTGTTTGCAGTACGTCGAGGACGAATGTCTTGTGGAAAGTTCCCCTCTATCATATGGCGTTGAATCCCAACAAACTCTACAGGGATATTTTTCAGGGTTCCCGTAGTATTTAGTTTTTAGTTCTTAATTTTCTATTATTTTAAGTTATTATTAATTGCTTAGTGGTATTGTTTTTATTTTTTATATTATTAATTATTTTAGATATTAATTTTGACTGTATGTACTTGGTTTTATTTGTATTCAATATTGTCCTTAATTGGGTTTGCCTGTTGGGCAATAAATATATTATTATTATTATTGTTGTTATACCGTGAATATATTTTATAATGCAACATGCACATACATACATAACGTAATAATGAAATGACAGCAATGTATTTTAGCGTGTATTTTATTTTGCAACATAGGATGTGAAATACAGTAGTTGAACAAAACTTAAAAACTAATTTAACAAATTTTCAAAAATGTCACCATTGACGGCCAGACAGTATCCTAAGCGATTGTAGAATTCATTTATTGTATTTTGTATCTGCTCTGGAGTTATTTCTCTTGCAGCAACTCGTATTCAATTTTTTAATTGGTCAATATTGTTTAGAGGTTCTCCATGAAAAACTTTATTTCTGATACATGACCAAAGAAAGAAATCGTTTGGAGACAGGTCTAGTGACCTTGCGGACCATTCTACTTCTCCTCCATGGCCTATCCAACGGTTTGGAAATCTTTGGTTGAAAAATGTTCTAACCATATGAGAATTATGTGCCGGCGCGCCATCATGTTGGTACCAAATCTCACCATCAATATTTAAAGCGTGGAGGGCTGGCATAACTCTGTACTCAAGCAATTCTAAATATTTTTCTCCTGTAAGAGTACCCTCAATAAAAAACGGTCCTACAATATGGTGTCCAATCAACCCAGTCCTAACATTGACTTTCTGTGGCCGCTGAGTCCTTGTGATATGATATCTATGCAAATTTTGTCTACTCCAGTTGCGGCAGTTCTGTGAATTTACTTCACCATTTACATAAAATGTTGCTTCATCTGTAAAGCAAATTCTGCGTAGTAAAGTATTATCATTATGAAGCTTATCCAACATGATTTCACAAAAGTTACTTCTTCTTTCTGCAATTAGTTCCTGATGGTTTTGAAAATGATACGACTTAAAATGTTGCACGGAAGATTTGCTTACATTTGTAGTTTGTGCTAAAGCTCCTGTGGAGAGCATATTATTATTTTCGATTGTTTGTAGAATTTCATCTCTTTTGGCGTCAGTAATAACATATCTTGGCCTATTCTTTTTTTTATGATTAGGAACGATGCATCCATTATTTTTATACTTCTGTACTAACCTACTTATTGTAGTTGGACTCGGTCTTGGACGATCAGGATATGTATTTAAAACAAATCTGCTACTCTCCTCAAACTCATATTCGAGTTATACCAGTTCACTAATAACAGTTTTTCTTCTACACTATACATACCTCAAAAATAGAGTAACTTATTTTGACATCCTATGTTGCAAAATAAAATACACGCTAAAATACATTGCTGTCATTTCATTATTACGTTACTCTAGCAACTAGTGTATGTATGTGCATGTTGCATTATAAAATATATTCACGGTATATCTGGGATCTAGAAGTTTCCATGGAAACTGCTACATCAATTATCCTTTAAAAATCTTAACTGAAGGCCAAATACAGTTATGTTCCCATGCAAGTAACGGGTGGCTAATGAAAGCTGCTACCAAAAAAAACGTAATAACTTGTTTTCTGTGTAACCAACCTGTTCCATTTGTATTTTATTTTATAGATTGATTTTTAAATTTAACTAAAATGGAGAATTGTTACAATGAAACAAGAATTTGGATAGTGCAACGGTTTCACGCTTTAGAGTCCGTAGTTTCCATCCAAAGAGAATATAGGCGCACGTTTGGCGGCACTCCTCCTAGCAGATGGACTATAATGAGGTTCGTGAAGAATTTTGCCGAGCGTGGCACAATCGCAAGAAGGCCTTATCATCGAGATGCCTCAGTTCGGACGCAGGAAACTATCGCTGCTGTAGCTGCTGCCATACAATCCAATTCCCGAGTTTCGACAAGGAGCTTATCTGCTCAAATGGGTGTCAGCAGACAGTCACTGCAGACAATTTTGCACCAAGATTTAAACTTATTTCCATATAAGATTCAATTAACAAACAAACTGAACCCAAGAGACTTCCCGATTCGCTTGGAATTTTGTGAGAAGGTCATTCAAATGGCGTCAGAGGATGAAAACGTCTTGAACTGCATTTTTATATCTGACGAGGCACATTTTGATTTAAACGGCAATGTTAACAAACAAAATTGTCGAATATGGAGTAATTCTAACCCACAGATACTCCATCAGATGCAATTACATCCACTTCGCGTCACAGTGTGGTGTGCAGTTTCTTCAAGGTTCATAGTCGGGCTTTACTTTTTCGAAGGAAACGGTCTTACTGTTACGGTCAATGGAGACCGTTACTTAAAGATGTTGAAAGAGTTTTTCTTTCCAGAATTACGCCGAAAGAGAATCCCTTTCAACTCTGTTTGGCTTGAACAATATGGGGCAACTCGTCACATACCCACGCCTGTTATGACAGAATTGCGGCAAAAATTCCCCAATAAACGGATTTCAAGAAACTCCACATTCCGTTGGCCTCTCAGGTCTCCTGACCTCACTGCGCCTAATTTTTTTTGTGGGGTTATTGCAAACAAGAAGTTTACAAAAGAAACCCAACAAATTTGGACGATTTAAAGCGATCCATTCGAACGGTAATTGAGGCAATTCCCGCTGCAACACTCCAGGCAGTAATGAATAACTTTTTGATAAGATGTCGCACATGTGTTACCGAGGGTGGGGGCCATTTGAATTCAATTATTTTCAAAACTTCATGAATTACTTTAATAAAAATGTATTATTTTTCAAATGAATTACTAAAAATAAATTACATAAACTTTACAAAAAGTTATTTGAGTTTCTTAATGTAGCAAAATTGATCAGCCCCCTTTACAAGTCTTACCAAAATAAAAAATCTATTTATCATTGATAAATACTTTGTGGTTTTAACGAATAGAAATTATTTGAATTGTATTCTTTAGTATAGTTTTTTAATAAAAATGTTAATCGCTCAAAGATTTCACAGATAAGTTTTATAGCTGGTATTGATCACACTTTAATGGAGAGTGCGGTTGATCGAATTAATCAAGAAAGGTAAATAAAACTGCTCTCTCCGATAACGTTCGTGTTCCGTATGAGCATTTCAACATCTAAGTTGTCAGACATCATTAGCAGAATTTAATCACAGTGGGGCACCTGATACCACTGCAAAATCCACACCGGGCATTCACCGCCAAAAGCCGAGCACACACAAGGTATAACGACAAAAGAAGCAGTGTAATTTTGAATTAGCAGAATTATTACTTTTTATAACAAAAAAACATTTAAACTTTGGAGATAATACACTTACGCGGTCCAAAGTTTCCCTTTTTACATGTTTCTTTTCTCTCAGAATTAAACCAAAAGAGTTAGAAAATTGGTGACACCGAAATCACTTTTAGATCCTTTGAAAATATCTCGCGAGCATTTGTCAATGTACAGTGTGTTTCAAAAAGAATATACGTACTACAAAGTAATATTTTATCCAAACTATCGATCGCTGCATCTCGGCTAGGCTGTTGAAGAAACGAATACATAGTCTAGTTTATTTAATAGCCGCTAGATGACAGTTGTCCTCTATTTTTCTTGGTGACCGTCATATGTTTAAAATGGCTACTCCGCAACAGAAATCATTTTGTGTTCTCACGTTTGCGAAGTTCAATTCCGTGATTACAATGCAAAGACGTTTAAGGTTGAGCTGCCAAATTGATCCTCCGAATGAACATTCACAGATGGTATGGACAGTTTGTAGTTACAGGATGTGTATGTAAAGGAAAGAGTCCTGGCCGCCCTCGTGTTTCTGAAATGTTGCGCGAATTCAAAGTGCTTTCCAACGTAATCCTTCAAAATCAACTCGTCCTGCCAGTCGGGAGTTACAACTGCCTACAAACAATTTAGCGTGTTTTGAGACGTCAGTTGGTTATGAAGCCGTACAAGTTGCAGGTGTGACAGGCTCTGCGTCCTGATGACAAACGGAAACGTGTGTCATTTTGTAACGAGATTCATGATGCTATTGACAATAATAACACTTTCGCACAACGCATCGTGTTCAGTGATCAAGCGACTTCCATGTTAGTAGTCTGGTAAACAAACACAATGTTCGAATTTGGGGTCTACAGTATCCACATGCAGCCATTGAACATGTACGAGATTCGCCTAAAATCAATGTGTTTTGTGCGATATCACGATCATCTGTTTACGGCCCATTCTTCTTTGATGGAAACACGGTTGACGGTCAGCAGTATCTCGCTATGTTACAAAACTGGTTGCTTCTGAGGCTGTACGAAGGCAACTTCATTTTTCAACAAGACAGGGCACCCTCTCACTGGAGTCGCCAAATGCGTGAATATCTGAATAAAACTCTACCGAACCGTTGGATTGGTCGTCAAGGACCTGGCGACTTAGCATGTCTCAGCTGGGCCCCACGGTCACTGGATTTGACACCCCGTGACTTCTTCTAGTGGGGTTTCGTCAAAGACAACGTTTATGTACCACCACTCCCACAGAACCTGGAAGAGTTGAAGAACCGGATCCGTACTACCATAACATCAGTGACGAAGGACATGCTTGCCCGAGTATGGGAGGAATTCGAGTATCGATGCGATATTGTTCGTGTCGCTGATGGAGGACATATTATATCTGTAATCTGAAGTTGAGAGGTTCGTAAATATGTGTGTAAAGTTTGATATTCCTATGTCTTAAAGTTTAATAAATATATGCATTCGAATACGTATATTCTTTTTGAAACAACCTGTATATTCATATATTAACATCCATTTATTGGCAATTCGCTGAGATTTTAAAATGTCCGCCTATGTACGTTTAAATGTTTACTTAAACGACGTCAAAGTCAGTTTAAAAATTGACTTGTCCGAAACCTTCTACGAACGTTAAAAATAATATTGTTCCATAAGTGTTATCCACACTCCATAATTGGTGATTAATTTTTTTTCAAGTTAATAAAGGGCTTATAAAAAACATTTAAAGAAATGATATTTCCGATAACACAACGATAACTTCCAGCACTACTAATTTTAATGATAAATATGTAATTTTCAATACGTTTTATACTAAATGCGTTTTATATTACATGTTATAACAAAACGATGAGATATATTTCAAGTTCTGGTTTCCCGGCATGTTTAAGCACACTGAAAATGAAAGTTGTTTAATAACGACTGACCTTTTTAATTAACTAAGGGAACAATATTTTCTACTAATATTTGTGTAAAGTTGTAAATAGCAATTGCCAGTACTCCAAAGAAGTTAACAATGATCGGATCTATTTGTATAGTGCTATTATCTACAATCAGTGCCATCCGTGGATATTATTTATTACATTGGATAGGTGAGTGAACATAGTATAATAAAGACATTTAATCATATCTTCAAACTTAAGAAATTACTAATTTTGAGACATTGTTTATTGATAAATAAAGCAATAAGATATTATAATAAATTTTGTTAAACAACCGACAAGATAAGGTATCCAAGTCGCAAAATTCAGAAGATTAAATATTGCGAGTTGAACTTTAACATCGCTGTACGAGAATAGTTTGACAAATAGTGAGAATGGAAAAGAAAAACGGATTTTTTAAATACAAAATAGATTTTATTATTCAATATATTCTCCTAAAAGAGCAATACATTTACTCCAACGGTGCTCCAATGCCCTTATGCCATCTCTAAAATGCGATTCCGGAAGGCTTGCGAAATACTCATTTACGAAGATGATAAGCTCGTCGTTAGACGAAAATTTCTTTCCACCTAGTGCCGTTTTCAATTTTGGAAAAAGGTGGAAGACTGAAGGGGCTAGATCTGGCGAATAAGGCGCATGCGGTACTAATTGGAAATGCAACTCGTGGATTTTGGATATCGCAACTGTGCTGGTATGCGAGGGAGCGTTGTATTGGTGAAACAGAATCTTTTTCTTTGCCATTCCTGGCCGTTTAGCACGAATCTCAACATTTAATTTCTATAGAAGTTCTGCACAATATTGTCCGTTTATTGTGGCACTTTTCTGAAGGTAATCAATGAGCAAAATGCCCTTTGAATCCCAAAAAATTGATGCCATCACCTTGTTTGCCGATAAAGTGGTTTTCGCTTTCTTTGGAGGTGCAGAACCACGTTCTAACAATTGTTTCGACTGTTGTTTAGTTTCGGGTGTATTGTAGTGTATCCAAGTTTCATCGCAAGTAACAAATCGCCTACAAAAATGAACCGAATTCCGCTTATAAAGGTCCAAACACTCATTTGAAATGCGCAAACGAGTGAACTTTTGATCAGTCGTAAGCAATCGCGGCACCCATCTTGCCGAAACCTTGGAAAGGCCCAATTCTTTCGTTAAAATGTGGTGAACGCGTTCTGTTGAAATGTTTACCATTTCTGCTATCTCTCTCACTTTGAGTCGTCGATCTTGCGTAATAATATTATGGATTTTTATAATCATTTCCTTAGAAGTCACGATTTTGCGTGCTCCAGAGCGCACTTCATCAACACAGCTTGTTCTACCACGTTTAAATTCATTTACCCATCTACTTATTGTGGCGGATAATGGAGCAGATTCACCTAATGTTTCCCGTAACTCATCTTTCATTTCGGTAGCTTTCATACCCTTAATTACGAAGTATTTAATCATCGCACGATACTCTGCTTTGTCCATTTTAACAAAACGACTTGTTGCTTCTTTTTCAATCAGCTGTCAAAAATAAACTAATCAACCGATTTATCTAAATATCGGAATGTAAACATATAAATAGGCAACCTAAATTACAGTGTATTTGTTTTACCAACTACAGCGCCAGCTATGTGTCATTCTCACTACTTGTCAAACTATCCTCGTACATGTAGGTAGATCTTCCAATTCTTGGCAGCGTATCAAAGTCGCCGGGAACCAGGACGTGCGCGCCTAGATAATGCACATATGAATTTAGTACATCGCATCAGCTCGGAGCGAATAGTTATGGTATTCATTATATTACTGTTTACGAGGGTAACATAATAATGTCAAGCGGTTATGATGGTGCTACATTTAGTAGAAAACATAATGTAAAAAAGTTTATGAAAGTATTTCCAAACATAAAAAAAGGAAAGCTCAAAAATTTTTGTTCTTCCGAGATAAATTTGCGTGTAAAGAACACATTGAGACTATCTGCTTCTGGGTTTCCGGGCTGAAACCGCGTCACTAGTATATCTGCCGACGTTTCGTACCCATTTGTATGGGATATCTTCAGGGCTGAATTACTGCACTGAAACTGTAAAACTGTAAACTGAAACTATACTAGTGACGCGGTTCCAACCCGGAAACCCAGAAGCAGATAGCATGGACCACGACTGCGGAAGTCTACGTACCAAATTAACATTGAGACTGTACAACATAAATCGATTTAAGTTCAATATTTACTGTTTCTAATTTACTGTTTTATTTACTTGTTAAAAATTGATTTCGTTATTCTCGGTTATATACAATCCCAAATGCAATTGCAACGTGTATCTCGAGCTACATTTCAAAATTATATAGGCTCTGCGCGCAATAAAATTGAAAACAATATTACATGTGATTTAAATAATAAAAAGCTGTGGTTATGTGTGGACAAAACTAAAGAAAAAATGTGAAAAAATCCCGCTGTCAATGCTGTAGTAAAAACACTTCAATCTTTTAAACTGTCAGCATCATTGTTACCAAACTCTGCTTCAAAAAGACAGAGACAAATTTCTGAACAGGCCCCTAAGCCCAAATTTCAACCTACAAAATTCTTGAAATCAACTTTACGCGTTGAAATTAAATATGAAAACATATGTAAAATATGAAACCGGTGCCAACTACTTATAAATGCATTAGTACAATACGTGAAAGTAAAGTGGAATAGAAACGTAAATAAATCAATAAGACTGTTATATAATCGGCGACATATTTGTGAAACTTGGCAGAATTGATTTAAAGATTGGTTTCGGAGGATGGAGAGGTGTATTGAGTGTAGACGAAATTGCTTTGAAAAAATTAAATAAACAAAGCTGTATTGCCAAACTTTCCTAATACCTTTCGTATATGTAACATGTAAACTTGCTTTAAATCTTATAGCATGAACTATTTGAAACTATTATCTCGAGATAAATGATTTCACTGCTTAAACAAAAGCCGTTCTTTATATTTCTTAAACGATAAACAAGAACTTCAAATATAGAAATTTTTAAAACGATCATTTAATATATTGAAATAAATTTCTCTGTAATTATTTTACAAAAACTCTTTGGAATATTTATTTTTATTTAAAGTAAATTACGATTCATTAAATTTAATACCTTAACTTTCGAAGAGTTTATATAAGAGTTACTAAATTTCCATTGATAACGGTTTGAACAAGTCGGAAAAACAAGATGTTACGACAAAAGAGAGAATCGTATGTTTCACGATAAAAATCTAAATCGTTATTTAATGAGGTTTTTCATTCTTATTCGACGTTTTGAAAAAACGAAATAAATGTTTTATTGATCATGATTAATTTGAATATTTCTTTTGATTAAAATATTTAAATAAATTATATTTCTAAAATACAGGGTGTTTCAAAAAGAATATACGTATTTCGAATGCATATTTACAAACCTCTCAAGTTCGGATTACAGATGTTCAATATGTTCTCCATGAGCGACACGAACAATATCACATCGATACTCAAATTCCTCCCACACTCGGGCAAGCATGTCCTTCGTCACTGATGTTATGGCAGTACGGATCCGGTTCTTCAACTCTTCCAGGTTCTGTGGGAGTGGTGGTACATAAACGTTGTCATTAACGAAACCCCCACAGGAAGAAGTCACAGGGTGTCAAATCCGGTGACTCTGGGCCCAGCTGAGATACGGTAAGTCGCTAGCTCCCTGATGACCAATCTAATGATTGAGTTTCATTCAGATATTCACGCACTTGGCGACTCCAGTAAGAGGGGTGCCCTTGTTAAAAAATGAAGTTGTCTTCGTGCAACCTCGGAAACAACCAGTATAGTAACATAGCGAGATACTGCTGACCGTCAACCGTGTTTCCATCAAAGAAGAATGGGCCGTAAACAGATGATCGGGATATCGCACAAAACACATTGATTTTAGGCTAATCTCGTATATGTTCAATGGCTGCATGTGGGTTCTGTAGAGTTCAAATTCGAACATTGTCCTTGTTTACAAGACTACTAACATGGAAAGTCGCCTCATCACTGAACACGATGCGTTGTGCGAAAGTGTTATCATTGGCAATAGCATCATAAATCTCGTTACAAAATGCCACATGTTTCCGTTTGTCATCAGTACGTAGAGCATGTAACAACTGTAACTTGTACGGCTTCATAACCAACCGACGTCTCAAAACACGCCAAATTATTGTTGTAGACTGGCACGACGAGTTGATTTTGAAGGATTACGTTGGAAAGCAGTTTGAATTCGTGCAACATTTTCTTCAGAAACACGAGGGCGGCCAAGACTCCTTCCTTTACATACACATTTTGTATCTATAAAGTGTCGATACCATGTGCGAATGTTCCACCCATTCGGAGGATCAATTTGGTAGCTTAACCTGGAACGTCTTTGCACTGTAATCACGGAATTGCACTTCCAAACTCGAGAACACAAAATGATTTCTGCTGCGGAGTAGCCATTTTAAACATATGACGGTTACCAAGAAAAACAGAAGGCAACTTACATCTAGCGGTTATTAAATAAACTAGACTGTGTATTCGTTTCTCCAATAGCCGAGGCGCAGCAATCGATAGTTTGGACAAAATAATACTTTGTAATACGTATATTCTTTTTGAAACACGCTGTATAATCAGCCAGAATATATGCAAATTCCATCTGGTTATGCTACATATATATATTTTAACATTAACAAGGCATATTAACGGGTCTTCCAATAAGAGGTTTCATTTTGATATATAAAGAAACGAGTATTTTTAAGAGAAACCATCGGATGTTTATTTAATTGTAGAAACACATTTGCGGCTGTATGTCCTCGGTAACTTCACGAATTCCATCTTTGAGGTCTTGAATCGATTGAGGGTCATTGGCATAGACCTTATCTTTCACGCAACCCTAAAGGAAAAAGTCTAAAAGTGTTAAATCACAAGATCTCGGTGGCCAATTGTGATCGTCTCTTCGAGAAATCACACGGTCAGGAAACTTTTCATGCAAAAGAGCGATGGTGTCATTATTTGTGTGGCACGTAGCGCCGTCTTGTTGAAAATAAACGCCGTCCACATCAATATTTTCCAATTCCGGCTATACAAAATCATTAATCATCGTTCGATAGCGCAATTCATTTACCGTAACAGTTGCTTCAGCCTCATTTTCGAGAAAGTAAGATCCAATGACAAATACCAAGAGGAGTGTTCAAAGAATCAAATAATGAAAAAATTATTAAGTCATCAATTCGTTGAAAGAATGAAGGTCAATTGGACGATACTTAGAATAAAACTTCGGAGAGAGGAGTGAACAGACAAAAACCTACAACTGACAAAGATTCTTCGGTTTCTAAGAAGACAAGAATTAGAAATGAAAACGATGAAAAAATTATAGAATAAATATTATGTCCAGCATGCGAAGAAATATTTGAAGATCCTCCGACTGAAGATTGGATTCAGTGCCAGAGTTGTCAAAAATGGTGGCATGAATCATGTACGAATTATTCTAAGGGATTGTACCTGAGTGACATATGCTCCTAAATACCAAATACATCAATCTGGTACGTAGACTTCCGCGGTCGTGGTTCATGCTATCCGCTTCTGGGCTTCCGGGCTGGAATCGCGTCACTTGTATATCTGCCGACGTTTCTGCACTGAAACTGTTCAGTTGAGCCTTGAAGATGTCCCATACAAATGGGTATATCTACGTTTTATTCCCATACAAATGGATACGAAACGTCGGCAGATACACAAGTGACGCAGTTCCAGCCCGGAAGCACAGAAGCAGATTGCTTAATACCTCATTTAAAAAATAGAAATGTCAGATATTATGTGAAGCACACTCCTAAGGTGCCCTCTGAGCGCACTTGGGAAGATTATCCTTAAGAATACGCAAACGCATATATTTAAAAAATGTAAGATACACTAGTTATTAACTGTGTTTGTATTTCTAGTTATTAATGATCGTTATTCTTGTAAAATTTTTATTTTCCTTTTTTAATTTACTGAAACATTCGAACAATTTTGTACAGGGAGCTATAATGAGTTAGGTGCGTACTCTTAGGGTTATATCCCCTAATTTCGCTCGAGATAGACTCCATTCAGTTCCAAAAACTTTCCCTATTGTGCATATTTTTATATACTCGTATTTCATAGTGTGGTAGTGACTAATCAACGAAAATGCAGTCTTATCCTCCACGATATTATGTTTTATATGTCCAGTTGGACCTAGTTCTTCCTGGAAAATACTATTAAGTGCTGCTTAATTGCATTTTTTCCCATGCAGAGCCATTAATTGAAGTATGCTGATCATTCTGTTCATGCTCATCTTCAGAACTTGAGTGTAATCTCATTCTTTATCCTTCCCCACGTTTATTCACAATATTTTCTTCCTCAGCGTCAGCATCTGTAGACTCAACCTCACTATCTAATAGATCGTTTTCATTTATAAATAGTATATCTTCACACCAAGAGAGTTCTTCTCCGTCAGCCTCCGAAAACAGTTCAACTATGTTATTCATTCCTTCTAAGCGCTTGGACTGTCTTGATTATTTTGACATTTTCCTGGGCAAACGGTAATACTAATGGAATGGCGGTCGAGTAACGCCATAAAAAGCAAAATATAAATTAGCTACAACCAATGTTTAGTTTTTGACACTTCGAAATTTCCATTAAAAACTATTTTTGATTGAGCTCACTTCGCAACAGACACATCAAAAAGATTCAGGTTATCCAAAATAAGACAGGTGCACTCTGGTACACTAGAAATTCCACTCTACACAACGACCTACAAATCCCTACCATTCCTAACTTTATTCTTGAGCTATCAAGAAAATCCTCCTTAGAACTTCCGAACCACGAGAGTCCCTTATTTTCGACATAAACCTAGAAGTCTCCTAAGGCCCGCACAAACGCCTGCATACAGTCTTAACATAACACGAATGACATGTCAATATGACGACGTTACTCACCACAAAACTTATTACAAAACACTGTATTTTCCATTGTACAATTTATTACTAATAAGTTTTGTCTCGGAAGTATTTACGAGTATGTTTCAGGCAACACAAGGTTCCCAAAGCACCCAACAGTCCATTTTACTTTAGTCTAGTATTAGTTTTCTTTAGTCCAGTTTTATTTATATTCGTCTATGTATCATGTGTTACCAATTAAAGATATTCTAAATATTGTTTTATTAAACCCCCGACAGATACAACTACGACACAGGGTGAAGAACTAGGTTCAGCCCGAAGACACAAAGAAACAGGCGCCAGACTTCGAACAGTCTATGCAGAAGCGTACCATAAATTCATATAATACGCAAAATGTGAATACGCATTACATTATCGAATTAAATGCTTTCGAAGACAGTAAATGTTTCTCTCGGTCAAATAACCTATTGGGATAAATAACGCCACGTGTTTATCAAATTTAATAAACAAAAGTGTAAATAAATTGTAAATATTTAACAGAAAAAGTCATGAAGTCAAATATAAAGAAGCAATAATATTTGATGCGAATTTTCTAATCAAAATTTGGGTCATTTGATCCGTCATGGAACGTTTAACAGAAAGTATCATTTAATATACTGCTTGCTTAACAATATTCTAATCGTAAATTAAAAAGAATAGAGCCATTATTTCTTTAAAAATACAACCATTGCATCTATATTAACACTAATATTTCTGAAATTATTCTATTACAGAAAATGGTGGGATATGCGTAACTGCATATGACGATATATTCCAATGCGTTTATCCTGGTAGTTGTTTTCCAACAGAATACAAAAAGCCAGATAATCAACTGATAGTATGCGGTATCCAGGACTCCATTACCTTTATGTGTTGCCTCCCAAACGAGGACCGAGCGAGTGCAGAAAACTCATATCCCTATAGCGATCATGTTTCTGTCGCTTTTAATCAGAATTTTCCTTGTTCGAATACCATCCAAAACAACAGTAGCATTGATTCGAAACAAACTAGTAATAAAAATCAACAGCCATCGCTCAAAAGTAGTGACGCAATCGCACCAGAAGAAGATGACGTACAGCAAAGGATTGCTGACGATCAGTCAAAATTACCTGCTATGGTAGTTCAAAATGTCACAATTAATTTGCCATTTTACCCACCGACCCCGGAAAATAGTACAAGCTTGAAAAGTAAGTAAATATATATTTTTCTTGATTTTCTAATTTAAATAGTAAACTCGCCAGGAAAATTACTAACACTGGGTTGTTAGAGAAGTAAATTTTAATGGTGAGAAATTATAAATTACAGGGTCGAACATAGAATTTACCTTCGAATTGGAAATAAGACATACATACGTAGAATTATCAATCGCTTAATAACCATTTATTTGTTTCAGCTCAATCTTATTTTTATAAAAAAATCTTTTAAATATTTTAAAGTTTCTGGAACAGGTACCAAAGGAAACAATTACGTAAAATGACACTAAAATTTCCCCGCCTTCCAGTTAACCTAAATTGTAATAAATAATACATCGATCACACTAAACGTTCGAGAATAACCTGGTATAAGGAACATATAGCGTACATCAAGTTTAATCGACCAAGGAAATCCAATTTAGCGAAACACGTGTTGGAAAATAAAATAATCATAATGTAACTGCGAGTTGTTTGTATTTAAACAAAAATATAAACGATTATCGTGTATTGGACACCTACGAAAGTATACTTACTTAAAAATAAAAACCATGCGTTAAGCATACGAGGGTGGTCTGGAAAGTTTCCGACCTTGACGTGAAGATAGCAGCATTCATCAATAAAAGCTATGGAATGTGGTTGTATATCTATTGTCAGGTACTCACCAAAGTTTCAACCATTTTTGACGCGCAGTTGTTATTTGACAGTCGTTTGAGTCGATGTGAGTGTCTAGTACCGAGCTGTCATTAAATATTTGCTTTTGAAAGACAATACGCATACGTAAATCAAAGATGAGTTGGACTCTGTGTACGGGAACTCTGCACCATCATTTACCACAGTGAAATTTTGGGCAGCTGAATTCAAACGTGGTCATAAGAGCTTGGGAGACGACGAATGTTCAGGACGTCTATAAACTGCAACTACTGACGATAACACCGCTAAAGTTCACCAATTGGTGCTAGACGATCGTCGAATTAAAGTGCGAGAGATATCAAAGGCTATGAATATATCCCAAGAACGTATTTATCACATGTTAAATCAAGATTTAGACATGAGAAAGCTGTCCGAGTGATAGGTGCCGAGTTTAGTAACGTTAGAAGAAAAACCTGTTCGAATGAACATTTTCAACGCTCTGTTGGTGCAGTTTAAGCGCAATAAATCCGAGTTTTGGCATCGATTAATTACTGTATATGAAATTTGGATACACCATTATACGCCCGAAACAAAAATACAGTCAAAATAGTGGACTGGAAAGGGGGAACTGGCTCCAAAAAAAGTAAAAACTGTTTTTTCGGATGGGAAAGCGATGGCGACTGTTTTTTGAGATAGTCATGAAGAGATAGTCAAAAAGGAAAAACTGTTACAGGAGCATACTACGCATCATTACTTAACAAGCTGAAGGCAGAAATTGTGAAAAAATGGCCACATTTGCAGAAAAAGAAAATCCTGTTTCACCAAGATAACACGCTGTCTCACATCTCAGCGGTTGCCATGGCGAAAATCTACGAATTACGGTTTGAACTGCTTGAGCATCCACCTTACTCACCAGATCTAACTCCAAACGCCTTCTTTTTGTTCCCTCATTTAAAAATTGCACTCGGAGGACAGAGATTTTCGTCAAATGAGGAAGTAATCACCTTCGTGAACAATTACTTTGCAGGGAAAAGCGCTGAGTACTATTTTGACGGGCTAAAGAGATGAGAACATCGCTGGGAGAAGTGTGTAGAGTTACAAGGAGGCTATGTAGAAAAATAAATATAAATTTTAAGAAAAAATGTCTTGTATCTTTGTTCGGTCAGAGAGTTTTCAGACCACCCTCACAGACATGGATCCGATACCATTTTCAGGCCTCTGCGAGCTCTTGGAAAGACACCACCGTTAAAAAAGTCAGTAAGTTAAAACCGTGCGTGACTAAGAAATGTTGATTTACAGATATCTTGTCAACGTTAGTGTGTTTTGGTTTTGTCGGGATAAATGCACCGAATATTTTGTGTAAACCGCGAATCCAAGTGCGACACTGTGATTAATATTTTGCTGATGATGACATGACGACTTAGTTGTCTAAATTCATATACAGAATACGAACATTGATATTTTTTTATCGATGTTAGAAAAGTTAAAAATATTCACACCTTTTTTTACAGAATATTACAAAAATTTTGCAATATTGTGGACGCTGTAACAAGACTGTAGATTATGATGTGTTCAAGTCAGCTACTCGCTATTTCTATCTTTGTTAGCTGCTCTTAAATTGTGCGAACAGCTAGTTATGACATTTTAGTCAAAAATGTAATACTCCGAGCAATTTTATGTTGCAACTTTCCGCAGATAAATATTTGTCAGTGTTGTAACTGATCCATATTATCTTCTTCTGGGCTTCCGGGCTGGAACCGCGTCACTGGTATGACTGCCGACGTTTCGTACCCACTCGTATAGGACATCTTCAGGGCTCAATTACCGCTACTGTCTATCGCACTGAAACTTGTGTAAGTCGATGGTGGACGGGTTTATATATAGGTAATAGGTCATGGGTCAATGGGGTTGTTCGGAGATGCAGGATTGTCAGGCATCGTGTACGGGGGTAGCCATCATCACGGTTAAGGTTATTGAGGTGCTTAGAGATTGGATTCACGGATTTTGCGACCATAGTAGTGGTTAGTACGGGATAGGATCCTGGTAGAATTGAATTGGATATGGTGCCCGGTTTCCAGCCTTTGTTCGGCACGTGCAGAACCAGCTACGCACAGCAACTTAATGCAACGCTCATGCTCAGAGACACGAGTGCCGACAGACCGCTTTGTTTCACCAATATACGTCGGCTGTTATACCAGTGACGCGGTTTCAGCACGGAAGCCCAGAAGAAGAGTATTGTAACCGTTTTTAATCATCACAAATAAAATATACTTTTTAAAGTTTTTCTGCTGTTTTCAAAGTTGGTAATACTTTTTCTGTCAGTACATAATTCTTTATGTATAACTCTATATGTATAGAATAGTAGAAAATTTGATGTAATTAGGTTTCTTAAAACCTTTAGGGCTAACATAAATATTTAAAATTCCTGATATAATTGTATTTTCTCTTTACATAATTAAGTTTGCAGAATAAACAAGAATGTTATTATTGCTAAGATTGGGAATCGTAATATTTGTTGTATTTAATAAAAAACACTCCTAAAACATGATTGTCCGTATCGTACGTAAGTAATTTCTGCTTGGAAATAGTTAAGAAACGGAAAGATAATTCGCCGCTCACTGAGGAGACATTAATGGTCTTAAAAAGAAGTTAAAGTTCGATAGGTATTTAAATTACCCTGAGATAAAAGACCTTTTGGATATGCACGTATCTAGACGTCGTGTTTTACACGAACTTCTTTCAGTGAAGAAAGTTTTTTGCCTTTATATACCACATATCTTAAACGATTAGCAAATACCAGGACGTGTTTCAATCTGCCACGAGATGGTCGAGAAATGTAAAAATGGAACATTCAGTTACGTTAACAGCATCTTGACAGATAACGAAACATGACTTATCTACTGTCAGGTATCTACTAAAGCAAGGAACAAAGTCGAGCTCTTTGAAAATTAAGACATATTTCTAAAGAGATCCTGATTCATTAAAATGAACTTGGTGACTCCCTATCGTGAGATTAATTATGGTACGTGTGGTGCTGAAACACAAAAGATGGCGACCACAATGTGGCACACCGTATTAGGTGTTAGAAATATTTGGTTTTCCCACCATCACAACGTCTCAGACTACCTATAAGTATTTAGAGAGAATTGAGCTGAAGGTGTTGAAGCATCCACACTATAACCCAGACCTCGTTTCTTACTACTACAGAAGGAAGGAAGCTTTCCAACAATGAAGATCTTTTTAGGGCGTCAGTCGACGTGTGCGCCCAGCTTTCAAAGAAATACGTGAAAGAATTGATATGATGCTTGATTCTACAGAATTGAAGTAAAGGGGCTGTGATTGAAATTATAACTATAAGGTTTTCCAATAGGGTTGATAGGGTCCAATAGGGTCTGATTTTGAAGTGACATTTCGGCCATTTGTAATATGTCATGATCTGTTATTTGTTTTTCATTGTATTCAGTAGTTGAATTTGATTTGATCAATAAGGTTGATATATAACCCCTTTCAGTAGTGTTTACAATTTCTTCATGGAGA
>JAVIWB010004175.1:0-55393 GCA_031893035.1 Dermolepida albohirtum | reverse complement strand
GTTTAATTTTTGTAAAAAAGAATTTGTTAGTGTTTTTCGGTTTATGGGCTATTTTGATGTTATATTTTCCAAAAACTTTAGATTTTTTGATAGATATGAACGCACGGTAAATTCATGAATTTTGATTTGTTGTTGATTATGATTTCCATTTTTTAGTCTCTATTTTTAAGTGTGAATAACCTTTTTTTTTTGATACTTTTTCCTATTTTTTTGCAACGTTGTTTGTCTCTGAAAATTCAGACTATTATCTAGATTAAACAGACAGAACCAGCAACTGTTGTCTAATCGAGATCGAATTTCTCCTAAAAGCTAGTCTTTTTCAGTTTTGACAATCTTAGCTGTATGCTTTTTTACAACTCCTTTTCCTAGATGCTGGTACTAGAAAACCCATTCTTCATATCAAGAACTGTAAACTGTAAATACATATTAAACAAACTTAATGCCACTTCACCAACGACATTCAGGAATAAAGCCATCTTGACGTCTTCATTCTTTTTGTTCATACCGAATGCTTTTCAATATATATTAAATTTCTGCTAAATTAGATTCCAATTCTGGCTAACATTTTCATTAATGTTCAATTCTTGGGGCGGTTCGAGTCCCATTTTACTCACCATTCTGTAAATTTTTAGACAACTATATTGTAGTTAACTGTCTATTGATTTCATCACAATGCGAGTTATCTTAAACGTTATCGTCACAAGGCGTTTATCACTATCTCACGTTAGCATCATGTATGATGGTGTGCACAAGTATCGATCCGAAAAGCAATAAAGCAAAATGGAATTGAAGCTTAATAGCATTTCTGTTATTCAAAGGCTCGATAGAACTGGTCGGCTGCATAGAACCGATAGGACCTTTACTTCAATGCATAAGATATCTGTAGTTTTAAATATGTTAGGTATTAAAAATGTAAATGACGCTTCCTGGGGTGTCGGAATTATAATAGATATCGTAATGTAACTTTCGATTGTAAATAATTGAAATTAAATAAAGGTAAGTATCTAAAAAGAATATTGACTTTAACTGGTAATGCAAAGAGGCTTATTTTCATTTTGTATAACTCGTAAGCATTAGTGGTTAATGTTAATATTTTATCATTAAACGAGCTTCCCCACATGCAATGATGGGCACTGGTTTCCCATTACGAAGCGGGACTGACGCGTCTCGTTAAATATACATATCCTGCCACTGAGCACTTAAGATATTAGTAGTTGGAGTCATATAAGTTGCCCGAATAAATAACTTATTAATTTCTATACATAGGTAGAAAATTGGGATCAAATCCGGGAAAATTTATGCTATTTCGAACAAGAGGGAAATGTTCCATATCCATTGTCCCTACAGTTGTGAATAGCCTTGAACCCGGAAAATGAAAAGAGCTATCCATCCTGATTTCAGTGAGAACAATTTCTGGTAGCGGATAAAAATCACGCAAAAAGTAGTAAAGTTGGCTTTATTTTTAGAAAAATTTATGTTGAATAAAATAAAATTTAATGTATATGAGCTTGCGCTAATTTCAGTAAATGTAGATATAGATATAAATCAGAAGGGGAAAATTCCGTAAGAAAATCAGTCACAATGTATGGATACGATAATATGGCCTCTTTAATCAACTTTTTAACAATGTTCTCCATTATGAAATCCAAAAACGAAGAATTTTCCTTAATTAGTTGCTGGGAAGCAACTAAATCACTATTCTTCTATTTTTGTTGAGTTGTAGTTCCTCATGATACCCAAGTTTTCTCTTCTGTGACAGGTATCTATTTTTGTCTGGTACGTAGACTTCCGCGGTCGTGGTCCATACTATCTTCTTCTGGGCTGGAACTGCGTCACTGGTATAACTGCCGACGTTTTGTACCCACTCGTATGAGACATCTTCAGGGCTCGACTACTGCTACTGTCTGTCGCACTGAAACTGAGTTTCAGTACGAAACGTCGGCAGTTATACCAGTGACGCGGTTCCAGACTGGAAGCCCAGAAGAAGTATCTATTTTTGCTTTTTTTTCAACATTTTATAAAGTGAAAAACAGTTTTTTCCAAAACTGGTTAGGGAATCATTATCATTACGTTGACCAGGAAATAAATTACCATCTGAGACATCTAGCGATGGAAAAATAGATATTCAAGGTCTTTTCTTATGACGTTAAGGGCAGATACGATATTTTTTCCACATTTAATTGAAGCTTCATAAAAGGAGCAATTAAAATAGGCTACGACAGATTTAATTTGTTTTTGTAAGAAGAATTCTGGACATAATCTCTCAGATAACCACATTTTGTTTTGTTAAAAGTTATTTTTCTTTACAAAATACGCAAGCAGAATAAGGTCGTGTAGTGCGGAAAGGTTTTCCCAGAAATATGACAAAAGTAGTCTTGTTATCAATTATTTTTTTCCTTTTAATTCGTTGAATACCTAGAATCGCATAATTACTGCTTGCTTTGAGATTTTTAAAGATAGTTTCTACATCAAAATTTCTTAATATGCCTTTACACGATATTATGTTAAAAGTAATAAATGATTTGAAATTGGATTCAGATGAGAATTTCGAATCCAGAAATGAATTTGCATGTTAGAAGAAAATCCATTACCAAGCCTATAGATGCCCCCTTTCTTTTATTTTAAATATACCCTCAACTTTCATAGCTTTAATTTTACCTATGCTTCGTCATTCGCTTCTAAGTAAATAATGAAAGGGGAAACATCCGTCCGATTAAATCGTAATAATTTCTCTTTATTTGCCCACAAGGTCGTTGATTTTAATTTAATATTTTCCGTTAATTTCATACTTTGTCACTAATATGAACAGATGTATTCGAATCATCCGATTTTTGCGGAGCATAAAAAACCAAGTCAATTGTTTTTTGTATGTATCAGGTAATAAAGTTAAGCTTTAGGAATTTTTATTTCCGTCAATAACGCATGGTCAAAGTCCGGGTTAATTCTTGTTAATAAAAATTCAAGTAAAGAAATAGTCTCATTAAAATTAATGCGGTCATTTGAATTTTGTGAAATAGTTTCAGTGTCCATTAAATTTGATGATGCAGAAAAAAGAGTTTGAGAGGGAAGTTCCCCTGAATTACCCAACATCAGGACACTAAATTAAAAGACTGCCTACTTATATTATTATTGTTTTAGTCGATTAAAATTTAAATCAAATTAAATATGGGGTAATAATAGTGAAAAAACAGAAGTGACTCCCCAAAACCAACAGTCACACCTATTCATCATATGTCTTTAACATATAATCTATGTATTTGGTTCATATGGTATGCAGTTATTTATTGTATTAGTGGATTGGGAAACAAATAAAACTCTTAAAAAAGGTAATACGGTCGAGTGTTTTAAGTTAAGTTTTATTTGTTGGTAATCCATAAATGTAATATGTTTTATCTACAATTTACGTTATAGAAGAATAGTTATGCGGATCACTAATACCGATATTGATGATTTTGATACATAAACAACATGGTAATGTGTTCTTTAATAAAAATAAAAATAGTTGAAGTGTTAAAAATTTGAGAAGAGCAGACCATCGTATTTATTGTTGAAGCATGTTTTGAATTTATTTCCCATAAAATCTAAGTTTTTCTACACAAGCAATTTACTGATTTCAATATGCTGCTTTCATATTTTTTCAATATTAAGGAAAATTAATCTGCCTCTTCTTCAATGTTGAAAGCCATCTTGCAACTGTATAACGACGTTGATAATTCAAAATAAAGCTTTCTGTATATTTGAAAAGTTCTTTAAAAACTTACAAATGAAAGAATGCAAGGATTCATGAAGAAGCTCAGATCGAAAGAGGTGCTGAGGAACAATATCTAATGTGAAGGTAATTATTTCATTTCTATTCACAACTATAATTTATTGTTAATTTTGGAAATTTTCAGGTTGCACTAATTCTTGATGTTACTTGTGCATGCAGAAACAAAAAATTAACATTTTCACTGTAAATGATGTGGAAGATAGACTCTTACTTGTTTATTTTAACAATAGAAATGAAAACAAATATTTTATGCAGCTTCACCACTATGGATGAAGAATTTGTGTAAATGTAAATGATTTTTCAAATACTGATACATAATATGTTGATATGTATAATCTAAATATTCATTTGGAAAATAATCGGAATAATACACATTATAACATGTACAATAATAGAGAAAATTCAGACGTGAGAAATCAGAAACTTTTAATTAGAAAATAGGATGAAACGGGGAAAATAATATAAATTTATTTGACTATGTAATTATAAAAAAAACAATATAAAAATACTTATCTTTTCAAATATCAAATGATCACAACAAAATTAATATAGTAATGAGAAACTTACACATTAAATTGAATAATACCTTTATCCTGCAAAAAGTTTTATGAGATTTATACACTTAAAGGAAAATAAAATTTCTTTTCTTAAACAAAAATATGTATTAAACCAAAATTATCTTGTAAATGTAAATTTAATTTTATGTCTTTTTAGAGTCTCTACTTTTACAACTTTGTTGATTGTATTTTTTACAACTATGTTTTATTTGTGAAATCTCTTCTTCAGAATCTGGAGTTCGGGGCCTACATTTTCGTTTATATTTATCATAGCTATTTTGCCTGTCAAAATCTTTTCGTTTTTCCCTTTTTTCTTTCTCCATAATTTGCAAATTAAATGGCTTCTTGAAAGGCCTGTCCCTTCCACCAAACCGTAGTTGACCAGATTCCTTATTTCCACCAAATCCACCACCTAATCTTCTTGGTTTCCAACCTTTTAATAACCGTTCACATTCAAAATCAACGAATATAATATTACCATCAATATTCATTTTATATGCATGCCTATAAGCCTCTTCAGCTGATGCTTCTGATTCATATTCAATAAATGCATAACCTTTAGGAAATCCAGTAACAATATCTTTGACCAAACGAAACCTTTTCAGTTTTCCAAACTTTGAAAAGACCTCTTTAACAGTTTCTTTTGTTGTTTTTGAATTTAGTCGGCTAACAAATATTGTGCACTCTGCTTTACCTTTTACATGCTTATTGGGGATATATTCAGAATTTATTGCTCGTATAATTGCCTTATCATGAGGTTCCACATCAGTACCATCAATAGATCCTATTTTTAGCGGATCATAATATTTAGCATATTTAGACCAGGTCTCATTACTATCAGAAGAGTTCTAAAACAACACATAATTTACATATGGTCTAAAATTTTCAAATGTATCAAATACCGTTTCACTCATTTTGTTTTCTATTTCACTGAAAGCAAAATAAAGCACTATGTATGTACAACGTCTTTTTTCGTAAAAATGGAAAACACCGGAATATTATTTTGTTCTAAGGTTATATATTTACCCTAAAAAAATGTTATAGACTAACACCCGGTTTCTCGAATGTACGATATATTCCCAATTGCAGTTACCACCAGTGTAATTTATCGCAAATTTGAGAATTTTTGGCGACCATTTTTTCCTAGAATTCACAAATCGCGATTAACGGATTCTTCAAAATAAGTACTAACTTTTGTAATTCTCTAACAGACACAGTGCTGCCAGGTTGTTGTGGCCAATATCGGTAGATTAGCTCGCAATTTTTCGGTAGATTTCGTAAAAATTCGGTAGATTTAAATTTTTATTTATAATATAACAAATTTATATATTAAGACAAAAGTATAATATATCAAACATATTTATTTACAAAATTAATAAATAATTCATGTATCCTAGGTTAATATAATTAAATAGAGTAATATAGGAATAGATATTGATATTTATAAAATTTACCTTAAAAAAAACACACGTAACTACAACACAACTATATAACTGCGTGTATACAATTTAAATGTTTGACTCGTCATGTATAATATTCTTAAGCTCGATAGGCTTATACTAATTAATATCGAATGAAATAGTACCTACATAAAATATCCACTTCTATAATGAACGTGCGACGTAATATATTACTAAACATAAAATAACATAGACAAATATTTTCTTAGATTTGCTTTTGTGGGACAGTAATTATTTGTTTATTACTCTTTCATATCCTGACGCCAACAATTTATAATACAAACATACGTGACTAATTGTAATTTCGGTGTTTGGCATCGTTTCATAACTATTAATGATTAATGATCAACAAGAAATTTCTTATATTAAAAAAGAAAGATATAAATATAGTATGGACATATGAACAAAAATTGGATTTGACAGAAAACTTGGATTTTCGGTAGAATTATCGTTTAAATCGGTAGATGCAATCCAAATTCGATAGATCTACCGAAAAATCGGTAGACATGGCAGCACTGAACAGACATAAATCCGACCAGATGTTAGCAACATATAGACGAAGTATGAACTAGAGAATTTGACAAAAAAATGGTATAACTTAGTAAATAATTTGTTGTTTTACCCCATCTACAATTTCAGGAAGAACTAAATTAGACATGACCAACCTAAACTAATACACACTATAAGTACAAAAATAAATATTTAAATCTACCTTGATCAAATATTGCATTTTATTTTTATATCTATAAGAATAAAAACTAATGTTATATAGTCATGAACTTCCTTTTTGTCTTATATACAAGAAGGTAATAAATAAAAGAACAGCTTTTGGTATTATACCTTTTGTAATTTTTTATAATTGTATAGCCTACATTGAAATTCATCTTAACCTGGTAACTCTTTTCCTTGCAGAATTCCATTATTGATTTTATTGTAGTCGAAGACAATATAAATACAATATTTTATTATAGACCTTAATTCTGCCAAATGTTCCCATTTTCTAAATTCAACAAAGAAATCGCGTGAAAACCGTGAATTCACTATTATTACAATAAAGAAATATTGATAAACTACTCGTAAAAGATCCTTTACCTGTCAATTTGATACTTTTTGTCATAATATGAAAGCAACTGCTATCTTGTACCGTTGTTTCAATTATATAACTTGATTCAGTATCTGCTTCTATGGTACTTTTTGATGTAGATGAAACATTATGAATGTCATCTAATATCCGATTGGTTTTATATTTTTATTATTGGTGGCAGAAAAATTAATTCATTCTAAATTATTATTACATTTACTAATTTATTACTTAAATATGCTACAAAGATTAAATTTACCTGGTAAATAAAGTGTTCGTGTAGAATTTGGTGTTAATCTATTGTTGCCCGTTAGATATTTTGCTTCAAAATGCTTTCTACAAATGATAAATACATATCGTTTATTCTCAATGGTTATATTCAACGGCTAAGAATTTCCCGTAGCATTCCTCCAGTGTTGAAACCAGAACAATGTTCATGAATTACAAACCCTTTTTGACTACAATTTGCAAAAAAAAAACTTTATGATTTATATGTTACTATATGTATATAATCATTATTACAATAAGTATAATAAAAAATACTAATGATTGTCATTTAGAAACAAGTTCAATTCTTCAAATTCACGTGTTTACCCTTGCCAAACGGCTTTCATGAAGACAACTAATTTACCAATAACAATTTCTGTATTTTGTAGCATCTTCAATCTCTGGGCAGACATAAAGTACTATCTCAATATTTTCCATTTAACATTATTCTTCATAGACGAAACCCCAAGAAGTAGTATAACTTAATAGTAAATCATTGGGTCACAGTTTACCGCCACGTACTATTCCCGCAAAAACTAAAATAGATCTACCCCCAATGATCATTTTGTTTTCGGGATAAAATTTACTCAATTTGTATCCCTTATTACAGACAAAAATAAAACGATATTCGAGTCTAGCTATACCTTGTCTCAGAATAAGGAGTGTTTCAAACATCCCGCTAAAACACGGAACACAGCTTAAAAACGTGACTTACCATAAAATTGAAACAAACAGTTGTGAATGTAGTAGTTTATTAACAATATTATTCTTTTTCTTTATTATATAAAAGTAAATTATAATTGTACAAACGTTACTTTTTGGATTAATATGTACAACTTATCCAAAATTAAGACTAAATATTATTAAAATAAATGTTTCATGAAATTAGATATAGAAGTAATATACCTATATACTGGGTGAGCAAACTCAAGTGAAGTGTGGTGGTATCATAAAGGTCCCTAGTTCAATTTCAAATGTTGGCTAAACAATTTTATAGCAAATAATAAACTAACTAAATAATTTAATCAAAAATACGTACGTAAGTAAAAACAGCGTATCGGTAATATTCAGAAATTCTTATGGACAACTTACGAAAACATGTGAGCAACAATGAGTGGCCTGATCGTACACTTCTTTCCATATATATCACTTCAATATTTACTTCCTCTTAAAAGTGAAATTAGACAGTATCTCATGCAATTCTAATAATTATAATAAAAATATGTTAGCTACTATGTAAACAACAAATACTACTGTGCAAATTGCTTTAAACTGTAATACTAATAAAAATACATTTGGTATGTATTAAAGTGTATGCACATATATATATATATATATATATTAAAGAAATACTTTGTTCTGTGCACTGCATGTCAATGACATAAACACAGAGTAGGAAAACTCACTAGAAATTACTAAACTGCTAACTTCAGATAGAAAAAAGAGAGTAAGTACTGATATGGGGCGGGCGAAAGTAGTAAAAGATCAGATCAATCATTGTTGCTCACTCTGTATTTGTAAGTCATAAATCATTGATATTTATATCAAATTTATTTGTGAAATTCAAGGTAAAATATAAACTGCTGTTAAAATTTATTATAAAACTCCATCAAAAATACAACAAAGATTATAAATATAGTAACGTAAGCAGTATAACTAATTGGATTCACTTGTGCTTGACAATAAATCACTTTTGCTGTCACTGTTTCCGACACAAATAATAAATGGTTCCGCAATATCATCCATTAACCCGTCAAGTCTCATTCTTTTTTTTAATTTAATCACATGGTTGATACAATTCTTCCCATTATCCATTGTAACATTTGTAATTGCTTCCATCAAGTTCTCGTACATGTGCCCAAATCATTTCAATTGGATTGAGTTCACAATGATATGGTGGTAACAATACAGTTTTATTTGTAGCAGCTGCCATTTGATCAGTTACATATATATTATATTGTTCCTTATGAAGACGTACTAAATGCAATAATTCAGCATGTAACATTTCTGCATTATACTTAGTATTTTTGGAACATAACCAGTCTTGGATTGCAGCTATCCTCCATGAAGAAGTTGGAAGACTTTCCACTTGGAGTGAATAATATAGTGCATTCCCCATTATGATAATAGCATTATCTGACAAACTAGGCAATACTTGTTCAAACCATTCCTCAAACATAATACCATTCATTTCGTAATGGTAATCGGCTGTTTTTCTACCTTCAAAAAACAACAGTCCATCCTCCACAAATCCGAACTTAGATACTATGTGGAATATTGTTAATCGCCGGCCTTTACCACTAGGGCCTTTAAATCCTGCGGATAATCCTTCAACAAAAGCTTGTTGTACACTTGCTATACTTGCATCAATCTAAACTTTTTCTTTTGTGTGACCCTCATTTAACCATGTTTCGTCTAGGTAAAATATTGGGTGACCCTCATCTCTGTGATGTTTTATTGTTGTCAGATATTTTCTTCTCCAACTGATAACTGTTGTATTTTTATTTTACATATTAATATTCGTACTGCTCAGTAACTTTCTTTTTACTGCGTTGGTTGATGTCAACAGTTGGTAGTAGCTAAGGTAACATGTAGCTTATACACAACAACAAGATGATGTTATGAAATGTAGTGTTGAATGTAATAAAGCAATATTAATATACTCTTGTTGTGACTTCAGATTCATCAAGTACATTACACCTTGTGCCACTGTTAACTCCACAATTATACAAACAGGTTTTGGGCCCAGGCACACGGACAATGTGTAATTAAATGAATCAATTGAAAACAGTGTATAAAGTAAAGTTGTGTGTTGGTGATCGTATGTAGTTTTTTTTTGCGCGCGAATCTAAAAAAAATATGGATACCACAACGCCTGCAACTAATTCAACTGCAACAATATCCACGGTAACCACTTCAATTTCAACTAATTTACCAAATATAGATAAGTTGGAAGGTCAGGCAAATTATGCGTCATGGAAATTTGCGATGAAAATGAGTCTAATATTAGACAAACTCTGGGACGCTCTAGATGGAAGTGGAATGGTGGATAAGGAAAAAGACAATGTGGCATTGGCAAAAATTTGTTTAAGTGTAAAACAAACTTGCTTTGTACATGTGTGCAATGCAAAAAACTGCGAAAGAAGCGTGGAATAACCTTCAAAATGCTTTTGAAGAGAAAAGTATGAATAGGAAGTTCGAACTGAAAAGACACTTATTCGCAATTAAACTTGGAGCTTATGGTACAATGGAAGAATATATAAATGATATGCTTTCGACTGTGTATAAATAAGCAGATATAGGTGTGTTCTTAGAAGATGATTTTATTGCATTTGTTATGTTAAATGGATTGAATGCTGAATATGAACCCCTTGTTATGACCTTACCTCGCACAAGTAATGATCTATCATCAGGGGTAGTGAAAACCAAATTATTAGAAGAAGCTGCAAGACGGAGGTCAAATGAGCAGACAGGTAACACTGAAGCTGCACTTCATGAGAAACAAACACACAATAAATGGAAAAAGAAAATTACATACTATAAATGTGGTGAAAATGGCCATAAAAAGCCAAACTCTCCAGCTATGGTAAAGAAAAAGGGAGATGATACGAAAGCATCATCAGGTAAGTCCCCGTACCATAAGAAATCATTATTGGCAACAGCTTTACTGGCGAAAACTACACCAACTGATTGGGTAGTGGACTCAGGGGCATTTATTCATATGTAAATGAATAAGTATTGGATGTTGAATTTCAATGAATCTGAAATGAGTGATATTGCTGTTGCAAATAACAATACAATACAATCAAAGGGAAAATGGAATGTAGAAATAAACCTAAACCAAGATGGACAGAGCAACACAAGAACTGTAACTGATGTGTTATACTACTGTGGACAAAAAATAGTAAGACTTTTTAATTTAAATTTCGCGCGAAAACACATTCATCGAAATATTTTTTTTCTAGGTTGGCATGACTGTTAGTGACATCTGTGCCAAATGTCACATCAAAATAATCATTAGTGTTTAGTATACGCTTGTCTTTCTGAAGTACAAAAAGTGCATTCGGCGATTTGTACAATGAGTGAAATTGTTCAACAAAGAAGTTCCATTAAATTTTGTGTACGGAATCAAATTTCTGGTGCCGAAACGTTCAGAATGTTGCAAAAGACCTTCGATGATAATTGTTTGTCGCGAGCAAGTGTTTTTGATTGGTACAAATTATTCAAAGAGTGTCGAGAACGCGTTGATGACGAGCCACGTCCAGGACGGCCATCAACATGAACTGATGATCAACACGTCAATAGAATCAAGGAATTGGTGCTTGAGAATCAACGATTCAGAGACCTTACTGGCATCGTTGGAATATCGGAAGGATCAGTGAAAACCATTTTGATAGATCATTTGGGCCTAAGAAAAGTGAAAGCACGATTTGTTCCAAAATCACTCAATTTTTTTCGAAAAACAGCGTCGCGTTGACGTCTGTGAAACAATGCTTTCCGACTATCAAGACAAAATGAAAGGCATCATAACTGGAGATGAGACTTAGAACTACGCTTACGACCCGGAAACAGACGATCAATCGGCCGAATATCGTATGAAAGGTGAGCCGAAGCCCAAAAAGCCACGTCAAAGCAAGTCAAAAATCAAGGTTATGTTGACAGTTTTCTTCGATTATCGAGGTGTGGTGCACTCCGAATTCCTTCCGACCGGTCAAACTGTCAACAAAGAATACTGTTTGAGTGTTATGCGTCATTTGCGCAATGTTATTCGTAAAAAGAGGCCAGAATTATGGGCCGACAACTCTTGGTTTTTACACCACGATAATGCACCATCGCATACTGCATTAATTCTTCGTGAGTTTTTCGCCAAATATTCAACAAATATCGTGCCGCAACCACCGTATTCGCCTTATTTAGCTCCGTGTGACTTCTGGCTATTCAGCAAACCCACACGACCGCTCCGGGGAAACCGTTTTGAGTCAATTGAAGACATTAAACGTGAATCGCTACGCGCATTGAAGGCAATTCCTGAAATTGACTTTAACATCTGTTTCGAGAATTGGAAGGAACGTTGGCACAAGTGTATTGGGGTCAAGGGGGATTACTTTGAGGGGGACGAAATAGATTTGGAAGAATAAATTAAGAATTTAAAAATTATGAACAAAGTCTTACTATTTTTTGCCGACAGTAGTATGTACCTGATCTTGATACAAATCTGTTATCGGTAGGTGCTGTAACCAAGAAAGGTTATTCAGTATTATTTGACAAAAATGGATGTAAAGTATATGATGAATGTGATTTTTCTGTTCGTGGACATATAATACTTACTGGAAGCAAAAAAATGGATTGTATATTGTCAATTAAATGAAAAAGGAACAAGTGAGGGCATTGGCGACAACAATGTCAAATCATGAATTATGGCATAAGCGACTGGGGCATTTAAACCAAAGAGGTATGAAATTATTGCAGGATGGTTTGGTTACTGGATTAAACTTTAACAAGGAAGAAAATGAACCATGCATTCCATGTTTGGAAGGAAAAGAAATGATACAGAAATTCCCAAAAAGCACAACGAAAAGGGCGAAAGGACTTCTAGAATTAATTCTTACGGATATATCTGGACCAATGGAAGAACTATCATGGGGAGGTGCAAGGTACTGTTTAATTTTTGTAGATGATTATAGTAGAAAAGTATTTGGATACATGCTTAAACGAAAAAGTGAAGTACTATTGAAATTCAAAGAGTTTAAAACCATGGTAGAGAATCAAACAAATGAGACTATTAAATGTGTTCGAAGTGACAATGGAAGTGAATATACAAACCGTGAGTTTAAAGATTTTTTAAAACAATGTGGAATTATTCATCAAACTATTGTACCATACACACCCCAGCAAAATGGTGTCGCAGAACGCACAAATCGAACATTGGTAGAAAAAGCAAGGTGCATGTTATTTGATGCGGGTTTGAGCAAGAAGTATTGGGCATAAGCAATGAATACAGCAATATATTTGAAAAAGCCAAGCTCAAGCCCATGTACCAAAAGAACGCAGGAAGAAATTTGATGCTAAATCATGTCAGAATACTAAAGGGTATCGCTTATTGAACTTAAAGAATCCAACCAGAGTAATACAGGCAAGTAATGTAGTATTTATTGAAACAGTAAAAGCAGATCAAAATACACTCGATGATGAATCAAAAGAAATCGGTGAAGATATTAGACTGGCTCAAAAAGGGGAGGAATTTCAGTTTCAATCAAAGTTGAAAGATATCGGGAATCCAGTGGAACAGTTTTATGAAAGAGTGGAGACAGATGAAGATTCGTTTTGTCAGAAGATGACCTGGAACTGTCTGGAAGTGAACAACTAAATGATGAGAAACCAGCTGGAAAAAGGATATCCAACGAGAGAAAGAAAGCTAAAAAGGGATGCCGATATGGATTACTCATTCCATGTGAATCACTTGGACCCGGTGAATACGGAGGACGCTTTCTCAAGATCTGACAAAAAGTTATGGAAACAAGCCATGAAAGAAGAGTTTCAAGGATTGCTGGATAACGAGACATGGGAACTTGTAGATCGTCCACGTAACAAAAATGTGGTAAAGTGTAAGTGGATTTTCAAATTAAAGCAGGGGCCGATGGTTCCACAAGACTGTACAAGGCCAGATTAGTAGCCAAAGGGTTTTCCCAGAAATATGGCAAGATTTTGAAGAAACATTAGTACCTGTAGTCAGGCTACCTTCAATAAGATGGCTTTTTGGATTAGCAATTGAGCTGAACCTTACAATAGATCATGTTGATATCGCGACGGCATTTTTTAATGGTGATCTTAGGGAAGAAATTTATATGGAACAACCACCAGGTTATATTACTTTAAACCAAGAGGATAAAGTATGCAGACTTAAGAAGGTAATACATGGACTTAAACAGGCTGCGCGGACATGGAACTGTAAAATTCATGCATTTCTTGTGGAATGTGTGTACCAAAGATCCAATTATGACTCATGTGTGTACATCAAGAAGGAAGGGAGTAAATTAACTGCAATAGGATTACATGTGGATGACCTTTCTATTTTTTCCAACAATAGTGAAGAGGTACCTAGCCTAAAAACAAAGTTTCGGGAAAATTTAAAATGAAGGATTTAGGAAGGGCAACAGAATGAATGTTTAGGGATGAATATATCAAGAAATGAGAATGGAAGAATCTATCTTGATCAAAAACAATATACCAGTGACATTCTAAAACGTTTTGGAATGGAAGATTCAAAACCTGTCAGTACACCACTGGAACCGAATCTAAAACTAGAAAAAAGGGACCAAATGGGAAATCCTAGATATCAAGAATTAATAGGTGCTCCTTATGTACTTAAGTGTATGCACACGACCAGATATAACATTTGCTGTGAGCTTTCTCAGCCAATTCAATAATTGCAACAAGATGATGAAATGTAGTGTTGAATGTAATAAAGCAATATTAATATACTCTTGTTGTGACTTCAGATTTATCAAGTATATTACACATTATGCCACTGTTAACTCCAAAATTATACAACAATAACTTCATCCTTTTCTATTAGCATATTCTTCTTGTTATATTTTACATATCTGAAATATAAATTAAACATGAATATGTTATAACATGAACAATTTTTTTTAACACTTACTTGAAATTAACGAGTTTCAAGAATCTGTGTAGAGTTGCTCGGTTCATTTTTGGTAAGGACTCATCTCTAGTTAATTCTCCCAATATTTTATTAAGTGTTGGAAGTTCGTGCCATTCACCATCTGCTGTACAGTACTTTTGAGATTCATCAAATTCTAGAAGCCTTAAATACCTGTCTATTCGTTCTTTGGGAGGGCTGACTTCACCTGTCAATACAATACATTCACTATAATATATTATTATAGAAGTAATACCTACAACTTACTTAGCGTTTCGGAGATGTTCGTTACAATTGCTGTCGTTCCCATTGATGGAATTAGGAGCGTTAACATTTTATATATATTCAAAACTGTTTGTTTTTCTTCATGGGTCAGGTGTCCTAGTCGTTTACGCTTTCTGGGTGGTGATACTAACAGTTTGCCAGGATCTTGGTGATCAGTCATTTTATTTTTACAGATTTTGTTAAATAATACAGAAAAATATAGTAAAACACGGCAAAAATGTCATTAAACGTTTACAGGTTATGAAAAATGGCGGATATCTGGCATTCATTTACCCATATTAAACTTGCCTGTTCAAGAACCAATGAAATCTCTTAAAAATATGTACTATTTTGGCGCAATAATTGAATCGCTCCTTCTTGTTCTGAAACAAGGTATAGTAAAAATAACTCATTTCTTACTTTTTTTATTTATGCGATGTACTAATAATGGTACCTGCTACCCACCTCTATTGAAGGGATGCATAGTGTCAATTTATTTTAATATGACCAAATAGCAGGTAAGTACTTTTATAGCACCCCTGCAGTAAGGGTTTAATGAAACATAGACACATCGAAGATGTGCGCTGTTCCTTACTTTAAAGTGGTATTAAATAAATTGTGGGTAAGTAAGCGAACTTTACTGTTATTTATATTAGTCCTGGGAATTAAATTTAATAGTCATTACTGAACATCGTATAATTAAAATGACATTATAGCTACAGTCCACATAAATTTTCGTTAGTAGCAAAATGTAAATTATAATGTGAGGAAGCATGTATTTTAAGAAAATGTGAAGACCTTGGAAGAAAAACAGTAATAGCGAGCAATATGAAATAAATAAATCTAAAAAGATGAATCCGGTAGTTCAAGCTAAGCAAATAGTGTTAAATGTCTATAACGTACAAGAAGAAAGTGCAGAAGTTAAAGAATAGGCCATTATAGAAAGATTGTCGAAGTTAACTGCTGTCCGCTACAGTAGAGTTTACAATATAGTGAAGCATATTATTATGGAAAGACGAGTTAAAAATTATAAGGGATCTGTAAGGAAATTACTAACCTGGGAGGTTGATATCATTCTACGAACAGTATATAGTATATACAAGTAGACTGAACTTACCACTTTAAGTAGCTTACAAAAAAAAGAAATTACCGAAATAGAAGTCTCAAGAACAATATGTCAAACATTAAAGTAAATAATTTCCGATTTAAGACGATAAAAAAACGACGTGTTATATTTGAATTACCGATGACTACAAAAATTATGCCAAAAATATTTAATCGATAAGAAAAAATTCCGAGATGTGCAGTTTATTTCTTACACAGACGAAACTTGATATGACACCCACGATACCATAAAAAAAGGTTGTATTGATGATTTACAGGCATATTCAGTAGACGTACCTTGTTTAAAAGGAAAAAGAGTTATTATGTTACACGGTGATATAAAGCGGTTGGGTCAGTAACAACAAAAAAACATAAAAAATTGTAATCTTGACTATCACGTAGATATGACAGCACCATTATTTGAACAGTGGTTTCAGAAAAGTGTCTTACCAGTATTACCCGAAAGAAGAGTAATTGTCATGGACAATGCTTCATACTATTCACGGCAGGTAAAGAAGCTACCAAATTCGAACAGTACGAAGACTGAAATATGGGAGTTTAAAAAAAAATATGAAGGTATCTACACAAAATGTCAATTATGAGAAATCTTCAAAAAAAAAGGTTTTCAAAAAGAAATACGCTGTAGATAGTATGGCCATGGTCATAGGACAGTGTTTGTCGTTTACCGCCTTATTACCGTATATTTAATGCAATCGAATTAATATAGAGTGAATTGGAAGAATATGTTCACTGTACTAACAACTGACCCAAAATCAAAGTAGCTTTAAATCGCATTCGTGAACAATTGCCAATATATCGCCAGAAAAATTGCAATAAGCATAAAATTGAAATAGAAAATATATATTTAGAAAATGTCAATATTCATCAGAAATTTATAATTAATTCAAATGAAAGTTATGGAGACAGTACTGACTTTGAGAATGTCCAAACTATGTGAAAGTCTGATATTTTTCATATGTCATTTCAAATAGTTTATGCCAGGTACTTCTCTAATATTGCATTATGGTTAACATTACCTATTATTTATTATGTATAAATGCAGTTATTATAAATGGTAAATAATTTGGAACATCTTAATTAGAATTGTATCATCAATATAGATTTGACCATTACGTGTTGTAAAATATGAAAGAATATATATTTTTGTTTAGTGAATAAAATTAAAAATAAGTAATTTATTTATAGTTTGCTTTCATTTACAACAGCGCACAATATATTAAGGCTGCAGAAACGAGTGCTTTCGCAGTAGCTAGCGTACGGCTCAGTTAGTAGCGTATGGCTTAGTTACTATCAATATTAAAAATAAGAAACGTAATTACGTACTATTTTAATTTTTTTTAATTCTTAATGTAGAGTGATACAAAAATTCGCTGTAATATTGTATCATTAGTATGCCTTCAAGTGCTGAATCAGTCATATTCCTACGGCGAGATGAAAATATGTTGGTGTATTTGGAAAAGAAGCGTTCTGGGTCTAATGATGTGATGTTCGCGAATTTAATAAGGACGTTCGTACTCTTGGTTTACATTTAAACTCTTGTCTATACATACTATAGTTTGAAAATCGGGATTCTTATTTATAACCGCACACAATTTATCGGTTGTTAATCTTCCTATACTATCTGTTAGATTTCCTAACGAAGCTTTGAGGTAATATACTATACTTAGCGCTTCATGTAATGACAGCTTGGTGTTCTCTAATTTGGAAATAGTATCTAAAAGAATCGAATAATTTTCAAAAATTTGCTCTATTTGAGTATGGATTTCACTATATGAAACCAGCCAGACTTACTTAAATTGCTTGAGCATCTTGTGGATTTAAATTTAAGATACAAGGCTTAATAATGTGTAAACATTTCTCATAATATAAAACAGCATTAAGCCACGTTCCCCATCTCGTCAATATCAGCTGTGGTGGCTGAGGAATAACCGGACAAGCCGAATGTGTTTTGGAGATTTAATAAAAACTTTTTTTGTAGAAACTATAAATTGGTCTATTTTTGGATAACTGGTTCTAATAAATTCAGCTACAAGATGACATGCATTTGAGGATAAAATTGCTTTAGTAACTTCCCAGGTTTAACCATATTCTCGAACCCCCATCTGTAACCAACATTATAAGTTGGGTTGCCGATATATTGAACTTCCCAAAGGTATTATTACACTCTCTATATATAATAATTTCTTATATCGTTTTTAAATTAATTTATTTAATTAATTGTTAATCACGTACAGACGGTCAAAGCTGCAATAAAAACCGTAATTAGGTAACCAAGAATGTACTTTGAAGTTACCAACTTTTCACTGACTCATATTCGATATTAATTCAGTTATGTTGATTTCTAAATGCAATTAGCGATTCAAATACCAATCCCGATTTTCTTTCTTTTACACAGAATACACGTCTACTATTCTGTGTAGATAATTTGCTTAATACTTATATTGAAATTAAGATCACAATTTTAATGTATGCTAATTTATTTGCGCGCCTATTTCTAGCGTGCCTCTTCTTGTTTGCTATTGGTTGAATCAAATATGATCAGTATTCTAACCCTTAAGAGCCGCCGCGTGTAAGACGCAGAGACTTCTTCTCCGACCATCGCAAAGTAGACACGCATACCTTTGACGTGATCGTGAAGTTGTTTTCCCGCGCTTGTTGTTTTCACGGGGTTATTTTGCGACCGCAAAATATACCTAACATCCTGGCCCAGGATATACACGCACAAACCGCAAGTATTTTACGTATCGTCCGATACATATTCTAATCTAATCCTTTTTTATATTTTATTAAACAGCCGCATATCTCTAGATTTACTTTTATTACAGCTCTGCCATTACGCTTATCTTGTTTTATTTGTTGCTGTTGATCTTATTAATTATCTTTATTTAATATACTCAAGCTTTAAGAATTAATTTAACTTAGTGAATAAAATTTTAAAGGCAATCCTGTTGTCTTATTTCCACTAATAATCTTTCTTTCAGCTTAACACACGTCCTGGACTTTTGATGTTCATTGTACACAACTACTAATTATTAACTCCTTACATTACATTACTTTCTTTTTATTTGCATTTACTACAGCGCTTAGGCTAGCCGAATACGCGCTCGTAATAAATTTACTAACCATCACGTGCAAATAAATATTCTCTATTATTATTTATTAAAACAAAGGAGGTAATAAATTGTCTCATTCACATAACTAACTTTATTCACAAAGAAGGAGGTAATAGTATGTTTTATAGTTTTTACTATACTTTCCGCGTTTGTCTCCTGTAATATTCTACTATGTAAAAGATATTTTTTGTGTAATTGGCGAATACTGAAATAACTTTCATTATTGCATTTATGATTATAATGAATTCTGAATATAAAATATTCCTCAAAATGTTTGAAAACTTTCTCTATATTCACATTGTTCAGTCTGGATTATCAACTTGTTGAGAATATTACTATTTGAAAAGCATGTCCTTTGCCTAAATTTTAATTCTACAGCCTTATATATTAATATAATATATTTTAACGCTTTCAATATTTTTGCGAATTAAAAGCTGTGATATGCTACTATCAGTTATTAACAACCTTGCTCATATTTCACAACTTATTTTGACCGTGACTTTCTTAACTGCAAATCCAGATATATAAGAAACAATATTTTCTATAAAAGGTGAGAATTTCCCAATAAAGAAAAGGCGGCGCACAGATTTTCGTCTGGCACCTCATCTACTAATGATACATGAATATCATTTTGAAAATTGGTGTACAGATTTGAACGTATAGTTAACATATTAGAATAACATTGTAGAATATTGAGCTAAAAATCTGACGTTGCGTGACAAACCAGTTCATTTTGCACTAAAAGTATTTTACATGCTCCTTTAAATTATTTAGTATTAAATTATTATTAATCTACTTCTACCTCTAATAATTCCAAAAAACATTTTCAGATGATCTTGACTCAACTTGCATCTTAACAAAAAGTTGAAAGCAATTGACTTGATTAAATTATCAAACAAGCCTTCCACTCTTTTTAAGTAAATTATTCAACCTAGTAACCCCATTTTTCTAGTTGAATGAATCAAGCTTTCATTATTTCCATCTCTAAGACTAGCGAAGTACTCATACCCCTCCTTAACTATCAATACTAAATCCAAATCCTTTTTTTTGTGATCCTTTCTTCAAATATCTTTGCAAATTAAATCATGATGATATTTAGCTCTTTCTTAATACTTTATTGTATGGTATATTTACTTCATAATCAGTCTCTACAGAATGCTCATTTATTATTCTGCCTAATTATCTACTTCCTTGGTAATTATAGTCATGTATAATTTATTTTATTGCATAACTATTACATCAAGCAGTTGGGTTATATATCATTTTTAAAGCGTTCTTTTATTGCGAAGAAGCCTCGAATATTATTTTTCTTGTTATCAGAACTCTTTTAGCGAATTTAACTGACTTCTAATTTTTTTGAAGGTTTTTTTTTTGTATCGTGAATGTTGCTTCATTTCATATTGACTATTGCATCTACCCTTCGTTCCACAGATTATTTTAAAAGGCCAAATTTTCTAGAAACACCATCTATTCTCTAGCGCTTCCATCGCATCTCTCAACTGCAAAACACATGCACGTTTGCGAGTGATTGTTTTACTGTAATCTCATATGTATGCAGTGTTTAACGTAAATATTGCGCGGTCGTGAAATACAATTCCCGGTTCAAGGAGATATACACGCACGCATAAGTACAAATATTTATCGTTTAATACCTACTTTCTTACTAATTCTTGTATATTTTATTCCACAGCTTTATTACCTAATTTGTTTTATTACAACATTTGCAGTTATGTTTTTCCTTTTATTTATTATTCTCGCATATTATTTTTATTAATATATTCAAAGCATTTCAATTTTTTTAATTTAAATTAGTAAATAAATTTTTAAGGACACCTTGTTTTATTGCTGCTAATAATTTTTCTTTCAGTTTGACACACGTCTTGGACTCTTGATGCATCATAAATAAATCAAATTAAATTTATTAATTTAATATTAAACCACACACCACATAATAATTTAGCTTTCACACATTATTAGCATTATAATAATTATTAATTACACGCAAATATTAATAAGATTTACCACAGGAAGTATTCTCTAATATTATACAAAATTTACGGTGCAGTTTTTTGGTCCAACATTCATTATCTATAATATGTAGAAGATATCGGACTTTACAGTTCTGACGAACACTGGAATGTGGTCAGCTACTTTTGTACAGTTCTACGAGATCCCCCACCTGTTAAAACTAACGTACACAGTTTCGGCATGTTTTTGAACAATGAGTTTAATTGGAAAGTTCACGTAGCAAAAAATGAGGCGCAGACCCTGAGAAATTTTTAACTTTACACAGGTCTCTTATTAGGTCAAGGCTAAAATATGGATGTTCTCTGGTTCCCTCATGTTCCCCTGTTGAACTCACAAGTTGGATAAAGTGTAATTCCAAGCTCTAAGAATAATGCTGAGGGTAATGTGTTCAACTCCAAACAAAGCTTTGCAAGTAGAAGCGGCACACCATCCTCTTTTGATAAGATTGATGTTTTTAACTAAGACATAATTACTAAAAAATCTGAGTACTGAACATAATTCTATACGCATTCATATAAGATTTTTGTAATCCATCGATTATATCCTATTGTAATTTATTTAATTAACAATAAAGATGGATCAGATCTAACTTTCTTTACCGATGAGGCTTATAAGCAGGGTAGGAAAAAATTCTGCTCGCGAGCACAATTTTATTTAATTCGTTTTAAAATTTGTGCTCGCGAGTTTTATTATTAAACTCGCGAGCACAAATTCAACTCGTGAGCAGAGTAGGAAAAAATTCTGCTCCGGAGCACAATTTTATTTAATTCGACGTTTTAAAATTTGTGCTCGCGAGTTTTATTATTTAACTCGCGAGCACAAACACAACTCGTAAGAATAGTTCTTTTTAATATAGAAAATATAACTCGCTCGAAATAAATTCGTTCGCGAGCGAGTTTAATTCGAGCACTCTCCGTACCCTGCTTATAAGGTTATGCAAATTCTCAAAATTATACAGCTTGGACAAAGAAAAAGCCTCGTACGAATTAATTTATGTTTACGGCATCAAAAAAGATTCAATGGAATATTTAAAAATGACGAGGGACACGAGATTACCAGGAAGTAAGTCTATAACTAACGATACGTCCAGAGATGGATTGTTTTGTTGGTGCAGCGCGCCTGGTGCGAGTTTGGCGGGATGATTTTGTTTACAGCTATATCGCAGTATTGTATATTACTGATTCGATCTACCGAACATAGGTGAGTGAAACGTTACGTAAAAGAAAACGTTTTGGGTATATGTACATTTAAAGTAATTTTATTTAACATATCTAACATTATTAAAACTACAAGCAAAGAATAAAACAAAAATTTATCATTTAAAACCCACTGAAACTTCCACTAAAGTAATTATTCTCGCATATGTATTTTATAGTTGGAATGTAATGCAAAGATCAAGAAAACATATCACGATACCAACTGTGTAATGGTGTACTATTTTAAATGCACGTAATCATTTAGCAAATTAGACCGAAGTTCGGACTTTATTATGCTAGAACGATTTAAAAGCTGTTTTGGTAAATTATTGCATAACATTTATAGTAATGGGATCACTGGACGACACCAACCTAGTCGACTGACGACATATAACGGTTAAAAATAATTGATACGATTTAATATTTTCATAAAGATCCTGTAAGGTAAACTCCTATATACAACCATGCTCAAATGTATTAGACACCTTACGAATTTATGTACATACATACATATATAGTTTATATAGTTTAGTCAAAAGAGAGGTGAGGAAAATAAAACTGTTGTGAAAATTATGTACAAAGTGTTATTTAGTAATATAGTACAATTTATCAATATTTTGTCGCTCCGCCCTTGGCATTAATGACAGCTCGCATTCGTCGAGGCATACTTGCTACTAAATTGTAACACTCTGCCGGTGGTATTGCAGCCCATATTTCGCGAATTTTGGTTGATAATTCTGCTTGTGACAGGCATTTATGTTCCGTGATCTTACTTTTTAAGATACGCCACAAATTTTCAATGGGCGACAAATCGGGACTTTGTGGCGGCCAATCCAATACCTCCACTGTGTTTTCCTCGAACCAACGCATTACAGCTCCCGATTTGTGGCAGGGCGCATTATCTTGCTGAAAAATGTATTGTGGAATATCCTGGTCGAATAGTTTTAGCACAGACGGTTCTAATACTTCCTCCAACATGGCTAAATAGCGTTGGCTATTCATCCGTCCATCGCACAGGTACACTTCTCCAACACCGTATGCAGACATACAACCCCAAACCATGATACTACTACCTCCAAATTTTACGGTGGGAATGATACATTGTGGTTCATAAGCTTCCCTTTGCCTACGCCGAACGTATAGCGTCCCAGGTAGTCCCCAAAGCTGCCAGGCAAAAGAAGAAAGTTAGCACTTAGACAGGATTAATTTTGTTTAATGTTACATGTAGACTGAATTGCATACAACGATAAGAATATTAGTCATGAAGATGTACTTACATACCTCGATATTCGATTCATCAGAAAAAAGAATCTTCGACCACTTCTCGATTGTCCAATTTTCATGTTGTTTGGCCCATAAATACCGCTTCTTTTTATGAGCGTCAGTTAAAAGCGGTTTACGTCGCGCTTTACACCCTCGTAAACCAGCACGCTGGAGACGCCTTCTCACTGTTTGCGCAGAAACTGTTACGCGATAACGCTGTTCCAGCTCACTGGCGAGCTGTTTCGACGATTTATTCCTATCACTGAGAGCCAGTCTTTGTAAAATTCTGTCTTCTCTAATCGAGGTACAGGGTTTTCTGCCACTTTTTGGTCTGTTAACAAACGACCCACTCTCCTGACTAATGGTTGTATGGACTGCACATCGCCAACATTTTTTTTTGCAATTGCAGCTATTGATAACTTCTGGGAATGCAGTAGCACTATTTGGGCGCGTTCCCCTACCGACAACTCGCGTGTTTTAGGCATTTTTCTTCAACAAATAACTGACACAACGTGAAAAAATAGGATAATTTAATTGATCTCTACCACAAACTCACAAACGCACGTTGCTCACACACTGTTAGAATGACACTACATTTCTAAAATCCACAATTTCCCTTTTCCACCTATTCTTTTCAATAGGGGATTAACTAGGGTATTCAAAAACGCATTTCTGTAAATACCAATTTTTACGGTTAATTTCCGTCAGACTTGGATAATACCGAGAACAAGGGTTTTTACCTGGGGTGTCTAATACATCTGAGCATGGCTGTATATGGTTTGTAGTGCTCAGCATATCTGGAAAATCCTGGTTCTCTTCTTTTACTTTACAAGTACTTACTTTAGAATTTTTTAAAATTTTGTGAATTTTCCGGTATTGTCCCTGAGTTCTTTTCGTCCTTCTCAGTCATTTAAAACACTTCGTCTTTTCAAATTTCTTATACATGTAGATATTGTTGTAACTTACTCGACATATACATATTATGTAAGAAATATTATGCACTTTAGTCGATTTATGTTAATCTTTTCTTCTCTTCATGGGGTAAGAAATAATAAATTTGTATATTACTATATGCTTTCACTAACCAGGCAATTCTGAATCAGCATACCCGCATTAAATGTAGTATGTATTTTAGTTTATTGCTTACAAATGGTTCCTACAAGAAATGTATTTAAATTTTTTTCTAGGAATACTCGATCGCAGATAAATTTTAAATTTTATACGAGGATGGCCTGAAACGTTTCCGACCTAACAAAGATACAAGACATTTTTTCTTAAAATTTATATTTATTTTTCTATATAGTCTCCTTGTAACTCTACACACTTCCCCCAGCAATGCCCTCATCTCTTTAACCCATCCAATAGTACTGGAAAATAATTGTTCACGTAGGTGATTGCCTCCTCATTTGGCGAAAATCTGTCCTCCAAACGCAATTTTTAGATGAGGAAACAAAAAGAAGTCGCTTGGGGGCTAGATCTGGTGAGTAGGGCGGATGGTTAAGCAGTTCAAACCGTAATTCGTGGATTTTCGCCATGATGTCAGACGCGCGTTGTCTTGGTGAAACAGAATTTTCTTTTTCTACAAATATAGCCATTTTTCCACAATTTCTGCCTTTAGCTTGTCACGTAATGATGCGTAGTATGCTCTTGTAATAGTTTTTCCTTTTTGAAGACAATCGATTAAGATAATTGACTATCAACATGACTATCCCAAAAAACAGTCGCCATCATTTTCCTAGCCGAAAAAAACAGTTTTTGCTTTTTTTTAGCCGGTTCCCCCTGTTTTGACTGTATTTTTGTTTCGGGCGTATAATGGTGTATCCAAGTTTCATCTACGGTAATTAATCAGCGCCAAAACTCGGATTTATTGCGCCTAAACTGCGTTGGAAATCTTCAATCGAACACATTTTTCGTCTAACGTTAGCAAACGCGGCACCCAACGCGCAGAGACAGCTTTCTCATGTCTAAATCTGGCTTTAACATGTGACAAACACGTTCTTTGGACATATTCATAGCCTTTGCTATCTCTTTCACTTTAATTCGACGGTCGTCTAGCACCAATTAGTGAACTTTAGCGATGTTATCGTCAGTAGTTGCAGTTTTTGGACGTCCCGAACGTTCATCGTCTACCAAGCTCTTACAGCCACGTTTAAATTCTGCTGCCCAAAATGTCACTATGGTAAAGGATGGTGCAGAGTCCCCATATACAGAGGCCATCTCATCTTTGATTTGCGTAGGCGTATTGCCTTTCAAAAACAAATATTTAATCACAGCTCGATACTCGATTTTTTCCATTTTCACAAAAACACTCACATCGACTCACTCAAACGTCTGTCAAATAACAACTGCGCGTCCAAAATGGCTGAAACTTTGATGAGTACCTGACAATAAATACACAACTACATTTCCTAGCTTTTATTGATGAGCGCCGCCACGTTGAGGTCCTAAATATTTCAGACCACCCTCGTATTTTTTTTCTTGTAGTCGCTTGTAATATAAATCGAACTTGCAGAACTCGTGCTTTAAATTTATGTGTATCATGAACTAATGCAGAAAACCCTACAAGGCCAACTCCTATTATGAAATATCAAACCAATATTCACTTCACCAAGCTTCTATTTTTCCTCACTTCCTTTAACAATCAAAATTATCACTAGTCAAATCAGTAACCTTCTCCGTTAACCTTAAAAATGTGGTTGAATGCATTTTATAAACTTAATTTAAGTTGCTTTGAACGATGAAAAGTGACATTCTCTCAACATGAATAGTTAAAACAAATATATCATCGGGCAATTGATAACCCACTATCGAAATATGATCTATATAACATTTGATAATGCCACATGTGAAATTCTACTCGTTAGTAGCTAATCCTTCAATAAGAAGTATTTCATTTTAATTCCACAAAACTCCGGTATGCTGCAATATGTTTAAGGAATTTGCAACTAAGGCTAATAAGTTAAAAATATCTACTTCTGAGCTGCCAATTTATATTTTTAATTGTACCGAATAACGCGAAGTATATATTGTTTTACGTGAGAATACTAAAATTATTAAAATTAAAGCGAAAAATTTTATAGGGAATAGCAATTTACCAGCGGTATAATCCCCAAACGTCAAGAGAAATTGTGAATGACTCCGTTTTTAAATAAAAAAATATATTTAATAAATGAATAAAATCATAATTTTTTTTATACATTTTTGAATAAAAACAAATAACATTTAATTATTAAGTATAATATTTATTTTTAGCTTAAAAAAGCTAGTTTAGTCATTTTTCGGAATTAGTTTTTTTCATTATATTTGTAACAACATTTTATAGCATTGACACAATAAAATACAGTAAACCTTTATTAGTAGAAGGTATTATAATAATTTTTCATCACCTCACTTTAAATATATAAATATATTTAATTAAAATGGAACTAAAATCTTCTGCCTGCTACATGAAATCGTTGAAGTCATCATAGTCGTCCACGTAAGCAGAATATTGCTGAAATAATTTTTTAACATTAATATATAAGTGCATAATACAAATATTAATAAATAATTCCCGGCAAAATAAACTTGGTCATGAAAACACAAATACTAACATCTTAATCTGATAAAATTACAAAAGAAAATAAATTCTTGTTTATATATATAAGCAATAATCGAAAAATGATAAAGGAATTGTAAATAAAGTTCGTCATTATATTTTTGTGTTTATCAAACTTTAAAGAAATTTCATGCAGTATATTTTCAGAAAATGAATTTATAAATTTTTGCTAAATTTAGCTTAAATTAAAACAAGAAATATCCATAATACAAATTAAAAAAATTAGAAGAATTATTTTCACTTTTATATGAAACTCCGTTTTCACTGCGGATAGTACAGTTTGTAAAATTAATCGCAAAGTACATATCATCAATTAATTTTCTTAAACATATTCTATATCTACATACGTACTTTTTGGAACACTTAATAATAGAATAATTCAAATCAAAATACAATACAAAACGAACACGCGTAATTCATATTATTAGTGACTCAAAAACTATATGTATATGATACATAACATGTATGTATATATGTACAGAATATATAAATATACAGGAAAGTGTTAAACAACTGTTATTGATCCAATTGGAAAAGTAATGGCAGCAGCGTTAAAAAAATATCATTATAGTAGAAACATACACCATGACTAATTTTAAATGCCTGGAGTTGGCAACATAAAAATCCCCAGATTGCAACATTTTTATCTTTTTAGATTTTTGTTACTGTTTGATCAGAAGGAGTCCAAATTATACCAGTCTAAGACTAATAATAAATTGCTTCGCTAAAGCAAATACGCAACCTTAATACTTTCAAACGGTTACTTTATCAATTATTATGGGAATTAGAACCTTATAGTCTTGAAGAATCCTTTAATTTCTAACCTATGTAGTATAAGATAAGTTTGAATTGAATTGAATCTATTGTATTTTGGCGTTTGCGCTTCTGATAACAAGATGAACACATTTTGTTGTAAAAACGCAATAAATAGATTATTATTATTATCTGCCATTTGTACTTTTCGTATTTTTGTTAAAAATATATCTATATAAAAACATTTTCGGTATTTATATATATTATATCGGTATTACGGTACAACAAAAAATTCGCTTTTGAACACTAAACGGAGATGGGTGCCTCTGAAGTTTCCGACGGCATGTCCTGACGAAGAAATAATGCTGGACACGTGTCAACAGATGATACTATGAAGGTTGTTAGAAATAAAATGGAAAGATGAGCCCTACGTCATTATTTCATTATTCACTGCAGCTATTAAAGGTAATATATTGGAATTAAAACAAGTTTCTTTTTAACTACTTTACGTGCTTCCGATCATGTCTGCTTACGGAAAAACAGTACAATCGCAATTGCAGCAGTTTGTATTTAATTTGTGGGAATATTTGGAAAGTGAAAAACAACATAGTTCAACAATATTACCAAAGTTAGTGAGTTAGGTAAATCAAGATTGGCAGACATTTCTTTTAATTTTTACTTAATTATTAATTTACAACGGAAGCAAATGTACTCAAAATTAGTATGTCTACTGCAAAAAAATTAAATCTCGTCGTATACAAACACTAGAACTTCAAATATCTGGAACAAAAAGGGGCTACGTATAAAAAATCAAAAAGATTTGGAAAATACAACAATAAAATAGCCCACAAACCGAAAAGTACAAACCAATTCCTTTTTACCAAAATTAAACTTGAAACACCTAAAGAAAAACAAACAGACAGTATACGCAAAATAAAATGCCAATCTTGTGAAGATACATAAGTAGAGCAAACAATATCTACATAAAAAAATGTACCAACACAAATACTGTCTAACCCGCAACAAAATAAATGCAAGTCTTATCTAAACATGCTTTAGAGAAAAACATAAATTCGAAATAAATTGTCTGGATCTCCCTGTATATACAAATATCCAACAATGAAAATTTACAAATACACATGCAGATATACCCAACATAAGATAAAAAGAAAAAGAAATTAAGAGACGTTACTTTTAGAAAGCATCAACTAAAAACACTTAAGAATAAGTAGGTCTTTTGTAAATTCCACAATTTAAAAAAAGCATTAATTTCAAAATGCTTGTGTGTTTAATATTTTACAATATTAAACCAAAAAGTATATTTTTAACAAATGCAAGTAATCACAAATATTTATATAGTCAGTCATGTGCACGAAAATAGCAGTCCTAAATTAATACTTATAAATAATATTTACAACGGATAATTCTGATGCAACTATATTGAAATTATTTAATATCCCTGAATACATATGGTTTCCGGTAAAGTACCAAATATGAAGGGGAATTACTGAGTATTCTAGTCGTGCGCTGTTATTTGCCTATGCATTAAAATAGCAGTATCATAACCAGCGGTTTTAAACGCAGACGCATAACGTTCTGTCTGTTGCAGAATAATTCAAAAATTTTTTAATCGTCCAGATTGTTCGTCGGAAAAAAGAGCAATTATACTCGATCTATTTAATACAGGCAAAAACTACAAGTTTATACAAAATACGCTCTCATGTTCTACGGAAATAATTGCAAACGTTAAGAACTGGAGGAAAGTGAAAGAAAATCGTGGTGGCAAAAGGAAAACTAGCTCTAGAGGAGACAAAGAAAATACCGTTCATAAGTTCAACTGCAATTAAAAATGTGTTACACCTTTGTATAAGCACCTCTACTATTAGACGAGAATTGATTCATGGAAAGTTGCATACGAGAAGGCCTAAGAATGTACCATTATTAAATAAAAGGCAAATACAAAATAGATTGTCGTTTGCTCATACTGCTGTGGTCTGATGAATCGAAAATAATTTTATTTAATTCCGGTGCATACCAATAACATGTAAGAAGACCACCAATGACAGCATTTCAACTCCAGTACACCAAAAAGGCGGTAAAATTCGGAGACTCAAGTATCATGCTGTGGGGGTGTTTTTCTTGGTATGGCGTAAGCCCTTTACACAGGTAGGAAGGTATAATGAATGCTGATATCTATGTGAACATATTACAAACTGTGCTTCTACCATATGCAGAGGAAGAAATGCCACTAAGATGGTTGTATATGTAGGATAACGATCCGAAGCATGTTTCTACTAAAGTGAAAACAGCGACGAGATAATAACGTTCGCGTTGTGGGTTGACCGGCACAATCGCCATACTTAAATCCAATTGAAAATTTGTGGGTGAAGTTAAAACAGACTGTATCATCTGCTACGCCGCAAAATATTGACGATCTGTGGAGAATATGTCAAGCCGAATGGCAATCAATTCGTTGTCCCACAGGTGTCAAGAGGTGATAAACAATAAAGGTCAAGCAATAAATTAAGTAAAAATGACATGTGGTTAGTATTTTCGCATGACTGCTAATTTAATGCAAAATTATTTTGTTTGTCCTACAATAGAATATAAACAGTTTTATTTGCTCTTTGGTATTAAGAATCCTATTTATTTATTACTATATTATATAATATGTTGGAATAAAGAGTTCACTAAACTTGAATTTCTTTTATTTAACGTACAAATTGATATTTCAGCAAATTTAAGACCACTGCCATTTTCGTGCACATGACTATATATATATATATATATATATATATATATATATGTATATACATATATATATATATATATATATATATATATGTATATACATATATATATATATATACATATATATATATATATATATACATATATATATATATATGTATATACATATATATATATATATATATACTATATATATATATATACAAAAAACTATTGTTCACAATTGGAAATATGTAACTGTAAAAGGTAAATAAATAACTTAAAAAAGGGGGATCTCTCCCCCGTAACGTCGATAATATAAATTAAATGTTTTATTAACCCGACGATCGAAACTCCCTAAAAGAGTCAATTATTATTATTATGTATTATGTAAGTGACAGCGTAAAGCAAATAGTTTCCGATTTGTTAAATAGTAATCGATAGTCAATATGATCCGAAGTCTTGGTAAGATTTGTATAAATAATAACCACTTAAGTTTTATATTCAAATCTCAAGCAAGTTAAGCATTGACTGAAAACGAAAGTTTTAAAAACAGTAGAATATGTACTAACAAAGCCGTATTAACCGACGGATATGACAAATTTGATATTTTGATAAAATGGTGCTACTTCACGGAAAGTTTAATGAAGCAATTCGGGAATATTGAATTTATCAATGAAAGTTTAAACAAAAAAGAATAACCTTTATATTATCTTTTCCTAAAAGAGCAGAGCTGAAAAATTCTAATTTTTACTGGTTTTGACATCGTATATATAATGCAGAAATTCTCTGTATATTTACATAGACTTTGTTTTACGCGTTTCTTTCAGTATCTCATCATGAAAGCATTTTTAATTTAAATGAAATAATCTACACCATAAAATCGTTTATATTATACTTTAGTTTTAAAATTATATTTCATTAAGAATAATTTTTACCTAGAAAAATTATAATTTAACTAAAATATTATGAAATTTTAAATAAACAAATAATCGTAGTATACAGCCCGGAAACCTAGAAGCAGAAAACAAATAATCGTATTTATGGCATAAATTGTAGTTAATATTTATATGTTTTCGTATATGAAAAAATGAAAATACATTTAGAATACTAAAACTAGAATAAACTATCCCTCTTACTTACGTTTTCGTTGTCGATTTTCAATTTCGCTTTTCCTTTACCTTTGCTCTTTTTCGTTTTATCACCTTTTTCTATTTTCTGTTTTTCTAAATACAAATTATCTATTGTGTTTTTAATTTTCTTTATGTCAAGCGAAGACACTATAAAATAAAAAAAATGTATAGGCACTAAACAAAATTATAGTACAATTTTACATTATCTGCATTTAATTTTCCAATTATACAAACATACTTAGTTATTGATGTGGAAAAATTTTTGAAAACTAGCAAAATATTTTAAAATTTCTTTTGGAAAATTTTTTTTAGACATTTACAAAATAACATTTATGGCAATCTTGTATGAATAAAAAAATACAAAAGCTTGGAAGCTTTAAAATAAAAGAAGGAATGTTAAAACCTGAATTGCAAAAGAATGCCAATACGTTTCACTAAATATTTCGCAGATATTCTATTTGTATTTGTATTTAACCGGTCTTATACACTTTTTGTTGATTTTTCTTATCCGTCGCAATACGATGCGGAAAAATTTTTGTAGTCTTTGAATGTCTAATATATATTTCATAACGTTCTACTCTGTTAACATGTTACGATACGCGGCATTAGTCGTAACTGAATCGTCTTACTGCGTTTGAGTATACAAAAAGAAGTCCTGGTCCCTATTTGATCACTTTATTGTCAAATAGACTGTAAAACATGATGTTTCAGTCTGAGAATTTGGATCGTGGTGTATTTTTACTCAGAATTTAAATGCATAGAAAATTATCAAATCACATCTAATAGACCTGCTACCGTTGCTGCGAAAGTAGCCCGGTGACCACGTGCACTAATTGCCAACACATGAAAATACTGATCTTAACACCACACTCGATTTTGCATGAAGAAATATTAACTCTTACTTGCCAGACGAAAATCTAATCCAGAATGTTTAAATTATGAAGCAAAAATAAAGCAGTAAATACAATACACTAATATACACTACCGTCCATAAGTTTAATCGCACTACAGATAATTTTAATTGCAGAAGAAAATAAAATATTTAAGTTAATATTGGGTTTTATCCAAAAAGTTTTTACGTGGCGTTTTTTCAGTAAAATTCAACTGGTCCCCGCATTTTATATGGACGAATTCATTTAAACCGAATATGCTCCATTATTATCGACAATGTTTCGCCATTTTTTTGGTAGATCCATGATCCCATCGGTGAAAAACTTCTGTGGTTTCTGGTCGAAAAACTGAATCAAGTAGTTTTCACAGGCTTCTTTTGAAACCAACTTAATTCCATTGAGAGAGTTCTGCAGAGATCGAAACAGATGATAGTCAGAGGGTGCTATATCCGGACTGTAAGGTGGGTGCATCAAAACTTCCCAACCAAACTCTCTCAATTTTTGACGGGTCATCAAAGAAGTGTGTGGTCGGGCGTTGTCATGATGGAAGACAACACCTTTCCTATTAATCAATTCGGGCCGTTTTCTTTCAATCGCCTGGCGTAATCTCTCTAGTTGTGCACAATAGAGTTGAGAATCAATCGTCTGACCAGTTGGAAGTAGCTCGTAGTGGACGATAAAAAAAAACCCTCCAGTCCCACCATACACAAAGCATCACTTTTTTTGGCGTCAATGTTGGCTTAGCGAACGTTTGTGACGGCTCACCATCCTTTATCCACGATCTTTTACGCTTCCGATTATCGTACGTAATCCATTTTTCATCTCCGGTTATTAAACGTTTCAGAAACGGCTCGATTTCATTCCGTTTCAGCAGCGCATCGCAGATGTTAATTCGGTCCATCATGTTTTTCACGCTCAACTCATGAGGAACCCATACGTCAAGCTTTTTTTTTGTAACCAGCTTTGTGTAAATGGTTCAAAACAGTTTTGTGGTCAATGCCTAGCTCCATGCCAATATCGACACTGCTGATATGCTTATCTTGTTGGACTTTTTCAAGAATTTCATCAGATTTTTCAGTGATTGGACGACCGGAGCGTGACTCATCTTTCACATTGAAATTTCCAGAACGAAAGCGAGCGAACCATTTCCGCGCAACAGATTTCGATAAAGTACCTTCACCGTACACAGCACAAATTTTATCACAAGCCTGCGCAGCGTTCTTCCCCTTATCATAATAATATTGCAGAATATAGCGAAATTTCTCATTATTCTTCTCCATTTTCAAGTGCGAATAACTTCCCAACCACTGCACCGATTACAATGTTTCTACGCTCAAACTAACGTTCGGAAGGTCATCTAAAAAACGAGCCCTCGGTGATGTCGCTGTGACTTGTTGTTAGTTATCGGCAACCAATGCCATCTATCGGGAAAAACGCCACGAACTTTTTCCCAGACCCAATATATTGAAATTTTATCCAAACTAAAATCATTTTACATATTTGCACGTTATTTAACCAAAGTATTTTATATAAACGAATGAACGCCTTATTTTATATTTCAAGAAATAATATTCAGGTAAGAAATATAATGAGGGTGTCATGGAGATTATCCGTTACTCGGAATTGTTTATTATATGGTTTATTATGTAGACGTAATAGCCAGTCTTTACCTGATATTTGTGCGCTTATAAGGGTATATTTTAGGTCTATTACATAGTGAATACTCGCATGTTGTTAATGAAGTGCCAGCAAGTGCTATCGGGTGAGCGTATTTCTTTTAATTGTGTTTAAAACATGGCGAGGAGAAAGCAACTAACTCTTGAACAAAGGGCAAAAATTATTGCTTTGCATGAAACAAAGCTTTCTAATAGAGCAATCGCCCGAAAACTAAGTTTCCAAGTATTGTGTTCGTCAAACTATGAAGAGAATGGCAGAAACTGGTCAACTCGGGGACCGAAAACGCAGTGGACGGCCGAGGATAACTACTAAAAGACAAGATAAATATCTGAAATTAATGTCCCTGCGCAATCGTCGCCTTACAGTCCCGGAAATAGTAGCACAATATAACGTACACCACGAAGCCACGGTTAGCGTAACAACAACCAAATGCCGTTTAGCTGAAGCTGGACTTAGAGATCCAGTAGCAGTAAAAAAAAACCACGTCTGTCTCTACAACATAAACAAAAAAGATTGGCCTGGGCGAGAACACACAGGACTGTCGAAGAATGGAAACAAGTCTTATGGACAGATGAATTCAAATTTGACATTTTTGAAAATAAACGCCGTACTTTTGTTCGTCGTCGTCATGTCGGGGAGAGAATGTTAGACGAATGTGTGGTTAAGACAGTGAAACATGATGGTGGAAATGTAATGGTTTGGGGTTGCTTTGGATGTGGGCACATCGGAAAATTGGTGCAAATCACAGAAAGAATGACAAAAGAAGTCTATTTGGGTATATTGCAAGAGCATGCACTGCCGTCAGCGGTGGAGCTAATGGGTCCGAGCTTTGTTTATCAGCAAGATAACGACCCCAAAAATACAGCAAAGATTGTAAAAAGGTGTTTCGACGACCAAACTGAAAGAGGAATTCTTACATTAATGACATGGCCACCCCAAAGTCCGGACTGCAATCCGATAGAGCTGTTATGGGATTGTTTGGATCGTGAAGTGCGTAAAATACTTCCTACTAGCAAGACAGATCTTTCGGGTAAGTTGCGGAATGCATGGAATTCTATTGATGAGGAATATCTCGACCGACTAGTTGAACGAATGCCACGTGTTTGTGAAGCCATGATCGCAGCTAGGGGTGGTGACTTTGACGAAAGTAAAATTTAAGCTAACTTATAATATTACTTAGATTAATAATGTCAATTGCTTGAATTGTATTATATGTTAATTTAGTATTTTATAAATAAATTTGCCATGAAAATAAACACTCTTTAATATCATTGCGCAATTACAATTATATGTAGTGTGATTAAACTTATGGACGGTAGTGTACGTACTGTATGACAATCATTTTCGACAAATTTAACTGAAAATCTAGTAAATAGTATGAATAATAAAATAAATATCAGCATATTATTGACAATGGCAATTTAATATTTCTAATGTACGTACATACATATATAATGTTTGGCATGAAGGTTATGGGCAAAATATTCAATATATTTTGGTTTTTAAATAATAATTTAAAACGCTACAGGAAGTGGTTGTACTGCCAAGTTAACCTTCAATCATTTTGATACTTCCGCTTCTCTGTCTCCCTATATATATTAGAATACTTCCCCTTATCTATGCGTCCCTATACATATATATATATTAGAACGGAACACACTACACTGTTTCCCGTTCTACAAAATTATCGACTTGAAAATGACAGGGAGACTGCCGAACGCTGGGTATTTAAGACGCATATGCGGCAAAATATCCGGAGAAACCTACTGAAGGATTCCGGCCGTGGATATTTATTTGTCGTGGATGAGAAGGTGGGAAGTTCAAACATGACAGACGTCGGTTCCACACATTATCGTCGATTGGCGAATAATTATATATTTCGTTATTTATCGATGCTCCATCATTTACCAATATGCGCTGAACACAGCATGTCTTCAGCTGAGATTAGTAATTGATATTGTCATGAGAGAATTTTTACGTACTCTCTTGTTATATTATCAATTTGTCTAAATAATATCGAATACATGCATTATACTTCTAGGAACAGTAACATAGTTGGAAAGAATATTTCATTTACATTACTAAAGAATCAATTAAATCTTCCGTAGCTCTTCGGTATCACATAGACCGTTACTGGTACATTCTATGCAACGTGTAATACGTATTAATTTACCCACCCTCCACTACGTTCCCCTTTGCATACACTACGCACTCTGGTGATTTCGACGGCATATAAATGCACGCACAAGAAATCATTATCTATTTGTTTTTCTTATTTAAAAATGTCTTAATAAATAAATGAAATTTGAAACTCACAAGGTACTTTTCATAATTAAAAAAAATTAATTGAAAGTTAAAAAAGTGAACTATAAAATTTTGTTTGTATTTTAGTAACACAAATTAATAGTTGGATAACTTACTGCTTGCACAAATGTTTCTTACGACTGATTCAGCAAACAAAGGGAATTCAGAACTTTTTGAAAGTGGTTGTATTTTTAACGCAAGTGCATCAGCTAATTCATCAAATTGTTCTTTTGTTACAGGATTTATTGAATCTAACCCAATGCTAGTGTTACTCTCGCCAAATGTAGTTTCTAACGCTGCTTGCAAATCAGACTCTCTTTGTAACCTAAGTCTTTGTTCTGGTGTAAGTTCTTCATTTTCTTCTGCTTCTTTTTGTTTTTCTAGTTCCTTTTTCAACTTCTAAAAAATGAAAACCAAAGTTTAGATTATAAAATCTATTATACAGATAACTAGTAGTTAGACAAACTAATTTATGTGATATTTAATAAATATATTCCCTTCAATAACACGCTATTCGAGATACAATAGTATCTCGAATAAATGAAAATGGCTAATAAGCCATTTTCATTTACATCACATAATTGAATAATTTTTAGTTTTCTACCTTTCAATATATTACATTAATTATAAGCAATTCTCTTATCCTTTAATATCATAAACTTTCATTGTGATTCAATGTACCTAGAAATTACTATCTTTAAATACATATTTTGAACTAGTTCCGATTTTTCCTTCTAATACACCATATTTCTCAAAATAATATTATATTATATAGGTAAAATACTATAAAAAATACCGTAAGTAGTATATATAAATGACAGAACTGATTGGTTAAATACTGCTATATACTACTATATACTACTACTATATATGTACACACAAAACTTGGCCTGATTAGAAAAACAAAAATCCAGCAAATGATTTTAAAAATTAAGAATGAATAAATCACTTTCAAATATGGATTGAAAAAATATTCCAAGGAATACATTCTAAAAAATATATTGTAAATAATCATTTTAAAAAATAAAATAAATTCTTAAAACAAAAGAGAAACCTTAAACAACTACAAGATGTTCCAAATAGCGATTGGAAACAATACCTATTTAAGTGTGGTGCTCAAAATTGCCATTTTTGTAGCTTAGCAAAATTTGGGCGGTTATAAATTTTTAGAAAAACTACCAATAGCTAAACATTGATTATATTACCACTTTTACACTTGAAGTAATTTATAAAAGAGTATATATTATGAACTATTTTGCTATTGTGCCGATACCATGAACGTGAACGTTCTGAATAGGCTAAAAACAAAAATGTGTTTTGAATTTCGTTTACCGCATTCTGTAATATTCTGGTACTTTAGTAAATTTTGACATTTCTGCAATTATTTAGATAACCATATGCTTCAAATACGTGATAACCTACAAATATGGTTAGAATTCATGCACCATAGTAATTATATTATCACAGAAGAATTACCGTTATTACAGTTGTTATTGCTATATAACGGGTCTTTCAATAGGGACTTCCGAACTTTGACAGTTGATTGCGCCCATATTGTTGAAGCTACATCTGTCGAATTGGCTGTCATTTATTCAATCTGTTTTGCCAAATAACCATGGACAGACATAGCGTTCAACAACACCTGCAAATGATAAAATTGTTTTATCAAAATGGGTGTTCTGTTCGGGAAACGCTCCGCGCTTCGCCCATTTTACGGTCGCCATAATCGTCCTACCGAGAGGACTATTCACAGTGTAGTGGATAAATTTGAGACCACTGGTTCAGTAAACAATAAACCAACACCCGTACGACGACAAAACGGAAGATCTGCTGAAAATATTGCCACTGTCCGTGAGAGTGTGCAGAAGAATCCGAGGCAGTCGATTTTGCGTCGCTCACAAGAACTCGGCCTTTCGCATACCACAACTTGGCGAATTTTGCGTCGTCACTTGGGCCCGCTCCTGTACAAAATTCAACTACCCCAGGAGCTGAAGGTAAACAATTATAGACAACGACGTGTGTTCGCTGAATGGGCCCTGGAGCAGTTGGAAACTGGCCCTAATTTTCATCAAAAAATCTTCTTCAGCGATAAGGCCCATTTCTGGATGAATGGGTACGTCGATAAACAAAATTGTCGAATTTGGGACAATACCAATCCACGTGAGATTCGAAAGCGTCCAATGCATCCCGAAAAAGTGACCGTTTGATGTGGATTTTGGGCTGGTGGTTTCGTCGGTCCATACTTCTTTGAGAACGACGTTGGCCAAGCCATCACCGTCAACGGCGAGCGTTATAGGTCTATGATTACCAACTTCTTTTGGCCTGAATTGGATGATGTATACACCAACGATATGTGGTTTCAACAGCACGGCTCTACGTGCCACACAGCTTATGCCATATTGGACATTCTGCACAAGCGATTTGAGGGCATGGTCTCCCACGTGGAGGTGATGTAAACTGGCCTTCGAGATCGTGCGATTTGACTCCGTCAGACTTTCTCTTGTGGGGTTTTGTTGAGTCGCGGATCTATGCGAATAAATCACAAATTACAGCGGCTCTCAAAGCCAACATAACATGAAAAATTGGACGTTTCGGATGTGCGCCACCCAGCGAAGTCGCGGCGGACATTTGCACGATGTTATACATTCAAACGAATAAAAAATTTCGATATCTAACACACACTTTGTTTTATTTAAACTTAAAGATAGGAAGCGCTTAAGGAAAGGCCCTGTATTATTATTTAGTTTTAAATGTTCGAGATACAGAATATAAGCGAATTAAACTAATTGAGCATTCATCATTTTTCCATTATCATGGAGTGTTAGTATAGTGATTAATAATAATAATAACGTTTATTGCCCAACAGGTAGAACCCACTTACAGGACAAAATAGATTACGTACATAAACTATCATACAAAATAAGAATAATAAAAAAAAGAAAAAGGTACATAGATATACTTATACATATAAGTTACATAACAGTTCCATTGAAAATGTCACTGTAAATAACGTCGGCGTTCCTAGACATATGAACTAATGGAGTCCTCCACCGTAGATTGGTTCTTGGGGTACCATAAGTGAAGGTAGGCACACAGCGGGACGACGCACGAGGAACACAAAAACTCACACTGGCTAGTAGATCGGAACAATCAATCTCATTATTGATCAGTTTGAAGAGAAATCGCGCACTATAGACAGATCTACGATGCGACAAAGTTAGCACATCATGTTGCTGCAACAGTGCTGAGTATTCCATACCCCAATCCGGATACATACCACTAGATTTGAAACTTAGGAATCGCAGAAAGCGCCCCTGTATACGTTCCACAAAATACTTCTGGATGTTGTAGTATGGATACCAAACCACCGATGCATACTCCAGCTTAGGCACCACTAAAGCGAAGTACAAAGTCTTGATTAACATTGTACAATTAAAATGTTTGGACGCTCTCATAATAAAACCCAGCACAGCAGAAGCAGACAGGCAAATATTCTCGATATGTGGGTTGAAGCTCAAACAGCCATCAAATGTGATTCCAAGATCTTTAATTTTGTTACAACCTACGAGCATATGACCATCAATGAGATACGAAGAAGTGAAAGGCGCAATTTTACGAGTGAAAGATAGAAAGCAGCACTTATTAACATTCAACACTAGCTTGTTATCCTTCAACCATCGAACAAGGAAATCGATACTTTTTTGCAAATAAACAACATCGTCAATACTAGATATCTCAAAGAACAATTTTACATCATCAGCATATCCCAATGCAGGGCAACGCAAACCCACGAGTAGATCATTAATATATATGGAAAACAGCAGTGGTCCTAAATTCGATCCTTGAGGTACACCTGATGTCGAGATAAATTCATAAGATTTGAAACCATTATAAAACACATAATTAATTCTGCTATTCAGGTATGACTTTACGAGAGCAAGTAGGGAAGGCGCAAGACCGAAACCACGAAGTTTACCCAGAAGAATGTCGTGGTGTATGGTATCAAATGCACGAGAGAGGTCTGTATAAATTACATCTACTTGTCCCTGATTGTCCAGGATCTCACTGACATACTGAGTGAAACTCACAAGATTCGTCACAGTAGAGCGTCCAGGGAAGAAGCCATGCTGCCTTGGAGAGATATATGACTTAACATTACTAAAAATGCAGTTGTAAAGATACTGCTCAAATACCTTTGCAAAATTTGAAAGAATTGAAATTGGGCGATAGTTTGACGTTTGACGTTTGTCTCCTCTCTTGAGTACGGGTGTAATTCTCGCACGTTTCCATAATTCGGGAAAGGTTGAAGTAGAAATAGATAAGTTAATTTTTTTTTTAATGGAGCAGCGAGAACATGTCTTGCATCCCTAACAAGAAAGCTTGGGACTGAGTCATCACCAGACGTGAACTTAGTGGTTAAGCTAGACATAATATTAATCAAGGTAGTATCAGATATTGGATGCACATTAAACGATGGAAGATCAAAGCCTACCTTCTGATAAGTAAAACCTTGTTTTGTAGTATTATAGGTATTAGCAAAAATGGCCGCAAAGGCATTTACAATATCCTTGGGATCGTCAAAATGTTGTTCGTTACAAAAAACTTCTCCAGGTATCCGCGTTGCACCCTGTCTTAGTCGAATAAAGGACCACAGCTCGCTAGGATTTGTCCTAAGAGTGCTTTCAATTTTAGTCATATAAGTCCTATAAGTGCTCGAAATCAATGCCTTAGTTGCCTTTCTCAATCTCTTAAATTCACTATAATATAAAGAATTCCTTGTAGATTTCCATTTGCGATGGTAATAATCTTTCATTTTCAGGTTGTTCTTAATTACATTATTAAACCAAGGTGGATATGAAAGTGCTACTGACGGAGAGTATCTTGGTACAGATCTATCAAAAATATTATAGATCATCTTGTAAAATGAGGTAACAGCAAGATCAACATGTGTATAGCAATCAAGGAAAGACCAGTCAACATTCGCCAAATCGCTGTACAGCGTCTGAAGATTTGCTCGGCGAAAGTTATAACGAGTATCACTCGAGGAGGGAAACTGAACGGGTTTTGTAATAGATGAAGACTCAACATCAATAAGTAGAGCCGGATGATAGAGATCTTCCTGGACAAGTGCCATATCGTCACGAGTGACCGTTATCATACTATCCAGGTTAGAGAAAATCAAATCCAGAAAACGACCATCCAAATTAGCTTAAACTTAATTTAACAACAAATAAACTTTTGTAGTCGAGTAATGTTGTTTACATTTGTTTGTTTAACTTTCAACGAAATTTTATATAAGATATTTTTGTATTTCTAAATAATTATACTTTGTGAAATTCTTTACTATTCTTCCATCACTACTTATATTCTCCAATTAAAAAAAAGATGTATTTTCAAAAAAAAGCTGATTTTGCTGGAAGTAAAGTCAAAATAAAATTCTAATGAAAGTTATGTAAATATGGCGAGCTATTAACAAACATGTAAATCTACTTTTATAAGTAACGATATAGTATAATACTACATGTTGACTTATTGGGAACACTTTTAGTTAATAGCTGTATTTATTGGAATGTTATTTAACATCTTTAACTTGAGAAAAAGTTGTCAGCGCAGAAGATTGTTTCAAAACAAAAAAAATTAATTTATGACAAATATAGGCAAAGAATATATATTTTACTTTTGAGGTATCCCCAAAGAAAAAACTCATACTGATAAACTGGTCAATGTTGTCAACCAAGTAATATCTTCACTTTCGAAAGTTTAACGCTTTGGAAAAATGGTCATAAAGCAATTATGATAATACAGTAGGATAGCTTGCTGTGCAATCTCGCTAAAACCATTGAATTGGTTAAAATGGAGTTCATTTCTGCGGCAAAAAGTATAAATTATGTTTCCGTATCACGTCATCGGTATGAAAACCAAATTGATTCTTGGCAAGGATATTATTTTTTCCTAAAAATGCCACCAGTCGCGACAGAAGGGCAGCCTCTAAAAGTTTTAACAGGGCAGATAAAGCTGAAATAGGCCCATAATTACTAACATTTGTGGGATATCTCCGGATTTATATACAGATATTATTTTTGATATTTTCATATTGTTTGGCACAGATGCTTGTTGCAAACATGCGTTCACCAAATCAATGAGAATCAGATAAGCAATCTGCGCATCGTTTTAGCATTTTGATGTTAATTCCATATATATCTAATGCATATTTTGGTTTAATTTTTTTAATTATATCTTTTATTTCATTAGGTGTTACTGGCACTAGGAAGCACGATTGGTTAATCTTTTGAATCTTATTCGAAATTTTTGATTGGATACTGAAGTTTTTTAGTTTCTTCGACTATAGTAGCAAAAAAAATATTTAAGTTATTCAAACTCCATGTTTCCTGAAAACTTTTGATCACAGGCTTTTCTTTTTTAATAATATTCCATAATCCTCTTTGTATATTGTCTCTGTCTTATATATATATATATATATATATATATATATATATATAGAGAGAGAGAGAGAGAGTCGAGATAGTTATTTCTTTCTTCTCTTATTTTCCTGAGAGAGAACTTTTTGTAATTGTTGGAAATCAGTTGTCTTAAAATCAGATGATGTTTTTGTTAACTTCATTCACGATTTGTGATTGAATACAATTTTTCAAATATATCATAATTTTGTTGTGCAAAAATTCTTGTTTTAATGTAATTTTATTTTGTTATCTCGCAGCCGATTGTGCTGAATTTTATCCCTTAGCGGTCAGATATATGGACATGTTGCAAGTACTCAAGCTCTATATACATTAATATTAGTGAATACGTCGTCAAGTTTACTTCTTGCCGAACCTTTAATTCCTGTGAACTGATTAGTCGTGTGGTTTAGATCAAGACTAAATAAAGTAAAGTATTTATTAAGTCACGTGTTTCTTTATTTACAATTGATATGTTAATATTGAAGTTACCGACAAGAACAATATTTACGCACCTGTTCTCTTGCAGTATTCTAGTAAGCATATTTGAAACAATATCTAAAAATTGTGTAATGTCACGTGTTGGGGAACGGTATACACGTACACAATATGACTAAATTGTACTTAATATAAATGCAACAGATTTCACATATTTTTTCTACAGAAAATTTTGCTACAAATTCCATATTATTACAATTTAAATCTGCTCGAATATACATACATATCTACATATATATATACATACATACATACATACACCGCTATATAAGTATTAAGATATTTCTTATGAAGTGGGATGCCAAAGTGTAATTGCATATATTAAAGGAGCTGTGCTCATTGAAGCCTTTTATTCATGTACTAATATTTCAACTGTCTATTGTGTTAGTTAAACATTGGGTATTAATATATAACATATTTGTTGTTATTGCTACTTTCGGTATCATTTGAAAAATTGATTTGTTCTTTGTACTATTATTGTAAAATATGAATTCACGTATTCTTATCCCTGTAGGTCAATTAATAGATTTTATAAATTTAGTGTAGTCTTTTTCTTTAAGTTTACCTTGTAACAATTAACGCCATACTTTGTATCTACTTTTGTACACTTGTAATCGGTATTTTTGACAATAGTTTTGATACGACCGTTTATTTCTTCTATGGTGTTGCTGGTGTCACTATTACCTACAAATAGCCACATTTTTTTATCTACTGCTTTAATCTTGAAAGCGCCTTTTCCGCTATAGCAATGAATAGATTTTCCCCCATTTTGTCTTTTCTGCTTGGGTCCACTTTACTTGGTTTTCATCCCTCTCCTTGTTTTATCTGAAATTGTCCATTTGTGGGTAATATAGGTGTTTCCACTTTATTATTATTGCTTGGCGAAGTTATCGTCGTTTTAGTAAATTGAAAGACCATCTGCGCATAACAAGGTGTTATTTACAGTTTCGTCTATCAATAATTTGTTGTTTTTAGGTTAAATGATCTCCTGTTTATCATCTGTTATATTTTTATAAGTATGTTAAATTCCGTTGTTAAATGTTTTCTCATTTCTATTTCTGCTTCACTTTTACAGTGTCCTTTAGTCTTTTTATCTCTTCTAATATGATAAAAGTCTGTTTTCATGACTTTAACTTATTTATTTCTTTTTGTACAGTATCAGCCAATTTCATTCGTGTATGCGATTTTTTAAATTTCGGGTATCGTTTTCATTACTATACAGTTTGAGGCTAGTGCCTTATTGCAATTTCCATAGTGACGGAAAAAAACAGATATCTCATTCCTACTCAAATAGCTGCATACCTTGCAACCGCTACCGCTTCACGAAGTATTTCTTGGCGATTAAATTGGGCTGATTTGTATACACAGAAGCCTGTTCAATGTATCCCATTTCAACCACGCCCGTCAAAAAAGTTTGCGTTGATGTAATGAACATATTGGTTGGGGTCAGCAACAATGGTTCAAAGTGATCTCTCCGACAAATCCCGTTTCACTGTGACAAGTCATTCTGTACAGCCAAGGCGTGATGGTATGGACAGGCATTATGCACAATAGCAGAACACAGCTTCACATCTTTGAGCGAGGTACCGTTACATCATAGCGGTATTGCAGAGATTATTCTGAATCATGTTCGTCTTTTGAAGGGTGCGGTATTCGGTACACTCGAAAATAAAAATATTGAACGTATGGAATGTCCTGCTTACTTTCAGACTCCTATAGAGCATGCCTGGGATGCTCTTGGCTGACGTGTTTAAGAGTTCACCCACCTCGAACCGTACAAGAATTGAAGAGAGTTTTGAGAGAGGAGTGCAACAATACACCCAAAGACTCCTCAATTCCATAGTTTGGTAGATAATATAAATAACAGATGCACAATGTGGGCCAGTGTCCGAGGAGGGCATTTTCCTTACTGAGAAACTGTATCTTTCATCTTTAAATCTGGAAAGAACTTTTATTTTTTTTAACCCGCTTTCCAATGTGTTGTTATCTTTCTTCAATTGTCTTTGATTATTTATTTCAAAAAATATCTTTATACCTTAGCAATTGTCAATTGGCAATTCAGATATATATATATATATATATATATATATATATATATATATATATATATATATATATTACACCAACGTAGTGTTGCATAATTTTATTTGACAGTAAAAAACATGGTTTTCCACAAAAAATTCAAAATATTTTTTGTTACATATTTTCAATCAACACTGATGGTCTCGTGTACCTTAGCGACTGACAATGACAACATTTTTGTATTAGGATTGTCAGAATGAATCATAGTCAATTTCTGACGGGTAACAACGCATGCATGCATTCATTCCTGCCTGCCTTCCTCCATACCTACTTTTTAAAGAGTTTAACATATTTGTAGTGTCCATGCAATTAGATTATTTAGTGTGACTCATTCTTATTGTTGTTTCGCATAGTTGTTTAAGTAAGTTTTAAAAACATTGAAAGTAAATAATCTCAATTTCTCTTTTTTTGGCATGCCATTTATGGCTGAACAAAACGTGTTTATTTTAAACGCACAGCGTGCGTTTTGGCTTTCGATGGTACAGATCATGTACGGAATTTATTTCATACGGATTCTATCGTGGCTTCCAGGTGCTGTTTAAATATCTACTGATGATGACAACTTAGTTGTCGAAATAAGTATAGCAAAATTAATATGGAAAGGGGTTATATATCAACCTTAAGTGATTAAGAACGATTCTTTGTTGGTTTATCATTCGTTTTCGAAACAGTAAAATGATGAAAAAACAATACCTCCCACTTTCGTGCTAACATACGTATGTCCAAACAAAGGAACGAACCCATGTTTTCTCACCAAATAGTTAACTAAATTATCATGATGCCTTTAAATAGTTAACTAAATTATCATCATCATGTAATTGATTGATGCGTGTATAGATAAACGTAAACTGTTATTAACATTTAAACTTGGTAATTGCCATTGCGTAAACGTTATAACTATTATATATTATTCATCATCATGTAATTGATTGATAAAGATATGTATAATTTGAGCATTGATAGTAATGAAAGAATATGGGAAATTCTTGAAAAAGTCCAACAAGATAAGCATATCAGCAGTGTCTAAGCATATCAGCAGTGTCGATATTGGAGCTAATGTTTTGAACCATTTACACAAAGCTGGTTACAAAAAAAGCTTGATATATGGGTTCATCATGAGTTGACGTCTGAACATTGAGTTAATATACTTGAAACGCGTCGTAAACAAAGTGTTATTAACATTTGAATGATTCTTATAACATTCATCTAATAGCAAATGCCAAGTTTAAAGTGTTCATCTATATATGCATCATGGCAACTTAGTTACCTATGTGATGAGACAACACGGCTTTATTCGTTTGTTCGGACATTTATATGTTTGTAGGAGAGAGGGAGGTATTATTTTTTCATCATAACTACGAAGAATATTTGATAATATTTAAAAAATAGTTATTTATGTTTGAGTAACAATTGTGGACATTTTGAGCACATACGTTTTAAATAGAATTGTAAATGCTGTTAAATCTAACAACTTTTATGTTCATTATGTTAGATGAAAATTGTGTACTGTGCGTTACAGAACTTTTTTTTATTTAAAATATTTTATTGTAAATTTATTCTTCGTCAATTTCAAGTAATAAAGTTCGTTAAAAATGTATTTCAAATATCCTTGTTTTATTTTTATCAGAAACTTATTAATTTTCTTAATAAACTCTCAACGTGAATATCAATTAAATTTAGTTTGTCCCGTAATCAATCAATATCGCCACTGACAGTAATGTTTACCTCCTGGAACCAATTTAACAAAAATTTTGTAAAATGAAAAATTTAATCTGTCCTCAACCATTAAATATCACTCTGTACATATATACGAAAATAATATACTGAGGCTCTCATTTGATCTTAAAATATGAAGTGTTAATTGTATTAAGATCAAAATTTTGAATTAACCTTATTATGTAAAACTAAAGTCGCGAAGAATCTCTTCATGTAAACCAGCGTCCTACGATATATTTAGATAAGGACTCCATGTTGTTATTTCACACTCTTGAACTACTCTGATGTACCTACCAAAACTGTTGTGTCTAAACTCTTACAAAGATGGCAAAAATAAACAGATCTTTTATATATTAGGTAACTACAACCGTACATATTAGATCGGATACTCAAATAAATTTAAAAAAAAGGAAAACAGTTAAATCAATTTATGTCAAAACTTAAAATGTTTATTGCATTATTGTTTATAGATGTTTATAAAGTATAATAATAAAAATTCAAGCAATTCTAACGTTCAATAAACAAACATTGCTCTCATCGAAGAAACCCCCTTTTGCGCGAAAAACAGCCCGTACAATTGGAGGCATCGGTTTCATGAGTTTTTCGAGGACTCTATTCGGTATACTATTTCATTCTTTTTGCAATATGTTCCACAAGTGATTTCTTGAGGTAGAACACACTTTTCGGTCACTCCTGTCCAATTCATCCCATAACAATTCTATGGGGTCGGGGCTCTGCGGTGGCCATGTCATTATTTATAAGGTATTATTGTTTGGTTCGCTATTCAAGAAATTCTTACATATTACTACTGAGGGTTTGGAGTCGTTGTCCCGCTTAAACACAAAATTTTCGCCGATTAAACATAGCCCAGGTAATATTACATTTTCTTGCAATATTTCTAAATAATCCCCCTTTCAAGTACCCTGTGCCGGAGTAGCAAAAACAATCCCAAACAAGCACAGAACTTCTTCCTTGTTTAACGGTTGGCACTATACAATTCCGCAGCATTTTTTGACCACTCGCTCTTCTTACAAAAACACGCCTTGATTGTCCAAACGCTTCAAACTTTGATTCATAAGACCATGTGTGTTTCTGCCTGTTTCCCCGTCGAAGTAAAGGGTAAATAACCTTCTTGATGAAAAGCAATAATCGCATCTCGGCATTTTATGAAGTTCACATAAAAAATACGGTCTTATCAGTGATGCGCACGCTAGCAAGTTTATTTGAAAACTAATGCATGTTTCGGTACACAAGAGTCTTTGGGGCGAGGGCAGGTAAGTTTCGCAAGTTTTTTGTTTGCAATATTTTCTCAAAAATAATCGTATTTATGGCGGTACGGATTATTCCAAGAATTACCGCAGTGAGTCTTAAAATATGATAGTTATTTGTAGGTACTCTAATAGATATATTTGCCTGCAATTGGTTATAAATCTTGTAAAGGACCGAATGTAAATATATTATTTATATTTAAAAGCAATTATATTATTCTTTAGAAGAGTTTACTAAATTTCACTAGCTGTTCGAACTAATATGGACGGGAGTGTACATTATAACTTAATAAAATACTACTTGTAATAATCACCACATAAGACACTGCATATTAAACAAGAATAGTTTCAATAGACCTGGAAAGCACCTTATGTATATTACATAGGGTACATTTTATAGGATAGAGTAAACATTGTTTATAAGAGATGGTATTTGAATCTGCATTAATAAGCAGCAATTTGAAAACTAAATTTTCTTTTGCAAAATTTTTTTAAAGGTTGTGTTATTAAAATATTTTATTTAATCATAGTAAGTATGAAATTTTATTGAAGTAGTTTCATTATTGACAAATGTATAACTAAAGAAATGTTATAACAGCAAATGCCATTAACGAAACAAAAAATAATGTATTTAGTAAATGTAAAAGAATATTAGTCATCATATAATATCCTAAAAGCAGAGAATAAGAATACGTAGAAATTAAATTACTAAATAAATGTAATTTTCAAAAAGCAAGTAATTAATACACCACATACATATATTAAATTTGCAATCAAAACTGAATTAGTTACTTTACATGTAAATATGAATGATACTAATAGCAATTTAGATGACAATTGTTATTTATTATAGCTTATTTACTAAATTTTAAAAAAATTTTAGTTTATTTTTGACCTCAGAATTTTCAATTACTAACAGGAAAATTACTTACTTCTTTTTCTGTATGATCTGGTTTCTTTTTAGGTTTAGTTGGCATTACTACTTTCGGTTCTTCCATTTTCTGTTCTTCATCTTCGTCCTCCCAATTATCCTTAATATAATAAATCTATTAAATTATTTAATAATTAAATGCACTTACGTACCTTCACATCATCGTCTTCATCTTCACCTTCCCATTTGTTAGTTGGTATTATAGTAGAAAGTGTTATTTCCTTTGGTTCGAAATTTTCGTCATCTAATAACATAATCGTATCATATTTCTAAACCTAATCTATGTATAAATATTTACCCCACGATTCCATATTGTGAGAAAATGTAGTAAATATGTATTCAGAAATGACCCCAATTCACGTGTACCAATAGCAGTACTTGTTCACAATTCTTAGGACACCACTAGATGACACTGCAAAGATTAATCTAGAAAAATCAGTATCAGAAAAATGTTAAACGAATAAGATGTCAATCAATCTGTCTTAATTTGATGAACATGTGAAATATTCCGAAATTACAATCAAAAATATTAATCACGGCCGCACAATTATCTTCGTTCAGAAAATTAGCACTTCGAACTTCCATCTCAAATGACATGTATGGGACTGACAGAAATGACATATGGTAAAATCTTATTCTTCTTTATCGACATATTAATTTCTATGTGAATAGAAATAAAAAACTATTTAACAAAATATATTTAAAGAGAATATATATTATGTATTTTAAGAAACATTTTTATGTATTGTATTTCTTTAATTTAATAAGATTGTTACGTTTTTTGTTCAATCGATAACAATTTTTGAATTACAAATCAGAGGCAGCTCGTAATAAAACAAAGTAGGTTTGCAATTATACCATTCGCAAAAAATAACCAAGTAAATTATGCCGCTGTCGGATTAGTAAACAGTGTCCTCTAGAAAGTATTTGCGGTACTTTGAGCAGGAAATTGATGCATATAAACAATTTATTTTCGAAGCAGCCTTACCACATTTATAGAGTCGAAAGCCAAAGACACTGTAGATTCGTTTTACATAATTTAAATTGTTTTCTAGTCTTAAACACTTATCCTAAAGTACCTGCTTGCATATACAAAACCTTTTTGTTTGTCGGTGAAACAATCAAACAGATATGAGTTATTGATAGAACCCCCTCGGCGTTTAACACATGCTTTCTGTTTTTTGAAATATATACATATGCTTTCATATAATAGTTATCTAATTCATGGTAATTATACGCATTCGTAACCAAATGTCAGCAATCCTTGGTTACATTATGATTATTTTTTAACACATGCTTTGCTAAATTAGAATTTTTAGGTACACTAAATTTGAAAAAAAACTAGTTTAGCAAAGCATTTGTTACAAAATATTCATAACGTAACCGCGAATTGTTTATATTTGGTTAAGAATGCATATATATATATATATATATATATATATATATATATATATATATAGCATATATATTTAAGAAACCGAAAATTATGTGTTAGATGCTGACGGGGGCCCTATCAATAACTCATATCTGTTTAATTTCATAGAAAAGTAATATGCATATATATATGCAAACAAGTACCTTAGGATAAATATTTAGTTTAAGACTAAAATACAATTTTAATTATGTGAAACGAATCTAGTGTGTTTGCTTTTCGACTGTGTAAGTATAGAACAGACTTTGTGCGGATTTTACCATGATTGCAGGTGCGACATTGTGATTATCTACTGATGATGACAACTTAGTTGTCGAAATCGTATACAGAAATTATTGTGCAAAGGGGTAATCTTAATTGATTAATTTAATCAATCACGGTCTCCATTAAAGCTTACGTACTTCATATGTCATTCATTACGTGTCTGTGTTTGTAATGACTAGAGTCCGGATTAAAAATATTGAAAAAAGCGCTTAAAAAGCCTATCGATTTTCGAAAAAAAAGCATTACCATATGCAAAAAAAAGCACGTACATTATACAAAATTGTATAAATTATATATACATTATTGATTAAATAAACATTGATTTTGAGATTTATAATAATTTATTTTTATAACATTAACATTTAAGTACTTCAACAAAAACATGTAATAAATTCAGAAAACATGTTCAGTCATAAAACTCAAATATTTTAAATAAAAGAAATTTTTAAAACATTTTTAATTCATAGATACAGAGTAATATTTAATAATTATAATTGAAATATGTGTTTTAAAATGAAAAACCTTAAATTCTTTTTATTAACAGTTTTTAATAAAAACAACATTAAAAAAAATTTATTTCCGTTTGAAACACGAAATTATTAAATGTTCATTTAAATGTTCCATTGTAAAGTTCTGTCGTCTATCACTTAAAATGTTTTTATAATTTGAAAAACTTCTTTCGACATCAACACTAGTTATAGGGGCATATTTAAATTTTGCCACGACAGCTGGATCCATATTTAATTCTTGAACTACCTCTCCACTTAAGATCGAGGATATTTTACTTAAGGTTTGAAATCCCTCGTTCTTTGACAAAACATCGTTGAGTTTTGTTTGCACTGTTTGACCAATGCGCCCAGGTATACCGTCTATGGCACTTTTAAAATCATTAATTTTTTTAACAGATTCAACTAATGACAATTGCTGCTGCTCTAAGGATTTTATGGTTTTACTTACAAGATTAAAATGACATTTAATAAAAGAGAGACTATTTTTCAATTCTGCTTTTTCTAAAAGGCTTGGCAATCTCTTATCGATTTAACAGCAGTATTTGAAAGCTCGAACACAAGGTTTTTAAAATCTTCGAAATGTTCAGCGTAGTATAAAGCAGCATCTAACCAAGTTCCCCACCGAGTTAACACTGGCTCAGGTGGTAATGGAATGTTAGGCAATCTTTTTCTGAAGAGTTGCACTCTTAAAGGGGCTTTAATGAACGTTTGTTTGCCATTTTTTATTAGTTCATTAACAAGAGGGAATTGAAGCCGTATAATTTCGGCAACCCGATTAAGACCTTGTGCTAAACAAGTGCAATGAACTAAATTTCGATAAAAAATCTTAAGATTTGATGCAGTTTTAACCATATACGGTGCAGCATCAGAAAGCATTAATAATATTTTGTCATAGGGCACAGCCTCGGGTAGATAAAAATTTGTTAATAAGTCATTTACAAATCTTGTAACTGTATTGTTATTTGTTGCTTCCAGCTCTTTTGAGCATATCAAGTATCCTTCCGTTAATATTTCCTCATTAAGCACACCTATAATTAAGTTTGCAACATACCTCCCGCAAACGTCTGTAGTTTCGTCTACGGTAAACCAAATGTAATTATTACCCACTAGCGTTTTTATTTTCTGGATAGTTTCTTTATATACAGAGCTAACATAACATTTTCGAAGGGTACTTTCATCCGGTACATGTATCTTGCAATATTGTTCCAAAAATCTTTTAAAGCTATCATTTTCTAATTTGTTTAATGGTATATCAGACTGCACCATAGCTTTGCATAGATCAAAATTAAATCGCTGTTGTTCGTTATAGCCAGAACATGACTGTAAGGATTCACCAATTGTTTGTTGCTTAGATTTATTTGTAAACCTTTGTAGACTTTGTTGATGCAAAACTGTTTGCACATGTTGTTTAATATTGTATTTTTTGTCGCACTGAATCTAAAATTAGGAACAACAATGATGTACCAAGGATTTAATCTATAAGAAACAACTTACCGTTTTTATACAGGCTCGGCAAAATAATCTACCATTTTCAAAATGCAACTCTTTATATTCTTTAATCCATTCGTCTACCGTGGGCCTCTGCTTTGGCATTTTAAAATAATTTTACACAAAACTAAACTAATTCAGTTTAACAACGTGGGTGTAAACGCACTTATAGAATGTAATAGTTCATGAAATGTTTGTTTACAAATGCCAAAGACACCGGGGAATTCCAGGAACGGAGGTGTATCACGTGTTTGTGATGTGATATTTCTAGCGGCACTGTTTGCTGATGCGACGCGATCAACGGGGAAGTACCTACGTGTGTATGGAGATGCGGGGAAATAGTCGACATAATGCATATTTAGATTCTCATGTTTGATACGTTGTTATTTTTTAATTATTTTTATGTTTTCCATACATCTTTTTCTACACTAAGTATATTTCTGATTTGTTTATGTAAACTTATACGTAAAAATATTAAAAAAGAAAGCTGTAAATAAGCACAAAATATTAAATTAAGGACAAATATTACTAAAAAAGCAAAAAAAGCATCTGAACATTAGTGCCAAATGACTTATTTTTACATATTTCGTACACATTTTAATACTAAATGTATCTGCTTGTAATATTTATAATAAGCTTAATGCCTAGAAATCCGGACTCTAGTAATGACACATTTACATTTGACGCAAACAATTTGTAATATGCATCTTACTGTATAAGAGTAGAAAAACAAACATAAGTATATCCACATAAAATATAAACACAAACCATATTGTTTGAGGAGCACGTGCAACACAATTTCCGATGAAATGATTTTATCTGAACATAAATATTCGATTATGCCTAATTGCAAAATGCTAAACATAAAAGAAAATTAGAATAAATGTAGTTTATTTTAGAAAGTGAAAAAAGCGAGTAAGAACTTCTAGTACAAGCAAAGTAAATACTTTAGAAGGTAATTAATATGAAAATAAATTAAAAGTACGTGCAAAATATGTAACAAAAGCTATGAATTTGTTAGTGTATGTTTTTCAATTGTGGAAGTGTCTTTCCAATATATATATATATATTGCTTTCTTCAACGACGTGTAGAAATAAAATACATCCAGAATATGGAAGATAATAAAGTATGATTAATCGCCTACAAAAAGTTTTTTTATATGTATGACACGTTTTTAGACAATATTTGGGGATGATCGGAGTTTGGTGAGGCAGATATAATATATATATATATATATACAACAACGTGCCTATGAAAGCAATTAATGTTATAAGCCTATAAACACTGTAATAAGATTTCCTTATAATCAATTGCGCTGGAGTTTGTTAAATTAAGTCAACAATTATCTAGATATTAACACTAAGTCAATTAATTCACTGCATGTTAACCTATATTTTGCATCTTCAGCTTATGGCAGTTGACAATTATCGACCTTTATGGGTAAACGAACTTAACTTGGACTCATGGACCACAATTCGTTTGATTGGTGTGAGATTACACGTCTATGTCATTTGCAAATGTTGCTATAATGGTGAGCCCTGTTGTCTTTATATATATAAAAGGTATAAATTCTTTTCTTTGTGAAACACCAAAGAGCATTCTTTAGCTTCTTGTCTCTGTTTTAGGCAATTTATGTATGGCATATCCAATTGGTTAGATGTGCCACCGAGATCTTTTTAGTTTAGATTTATTTAGATTCTTCATTTATTTTAATTCCTTTAAAGTTTATTTAATGGCTAAATATCAATACTACAATATTATGGGATTACATATATTTGAAAAGTAAAAAAACGTTTTAATTTTTAAGAAAATATGCTTATACTATTGGCGGTTTTTTGATTTTGTTGATATATTGCAATCTAAAATTTTCATTAACCT